>JANHFX010013862.1:18720-44254 GCA_027560015.1 Chloroceryle amazona | reverse complement strand
TCCAGGCTGCACAGCCCCAGGGCTCTCAGCCTTTCCTCAGAGAGATGTTCCAGTCCCTTCAGCATCCTCACAGCCTCCACTGGACTCTCTCCAGTATTTCCCTGTCCCTTGAACTGGGGAGCCCAGAACTGGACACAACACTCCAGATGTGGCCTCACCAGTGCAGAGTAGAGGGGGAGGAGAACCACTCTCTATGTATATCTATTGATTACTTGCAGTTATTGATCCTTATAGCAACAGCTCAGTACTTCCATAACCCTCATGTGCGTTGCAGGATGCACATACCATTATTGAAAATACAATTTTGGAGCTGCAAACCTTATCATCTTGGGATAATTGACTGAACGTGGATTGACTGGTGGAGCAGTGAGGCTGCGGTGTTCAGATTCCAACTGAATCTGGTTGATCTGTGAAAGCAACCAAAAATTAACACTAGAGTGTTAATGTTTTAATTTTAATATTTGTAATCACACTGTAGCATTTCATTCCTGTTTTGCTTTCTCTCTCTGTCTTGGCAGCTGTGGAGTCACTGCATTCCTTGAATGACCAGATCTCCCACTTTATTGTCAACAAGTCAAAGACTCTGGATGAAGAGGAAGATGCCTTTTTGCCCAGCGAGAAGGAATCTCTGAAAAATGCCATGATGCTGATGAGGCATCTCCTAATGGATGCACAGGTAGGAAATCAATAACCTCCCACCTGTTAGGACGTGAGGAAGGTGCATTGTACATCGTTTTTACGGGTGATTTCAGCAACAGAAAACATTAGTCCCTGAATCTTGTTTAAAACTGGCTTCCGAAATGGGCAGCTGCAGGTGGGACATCTCAGTGCACTGAGCATGCAGCTGGTGACAGGACTGGATCTCACATTTAGGGCTGAAAATTGCTCTCAAGTTTCAGGATAAAAAGGGGCAATGTACCCAGCATCAGTCCTAGCAAAAGCAAATTATTTTGTCCCTGGGCGTCTGTGCTGAATGCTCATTTTAGAAGTGCCATGCCCAGAGCTGAGCTATTGGTTTAGCCATGCTCTAAAATGCCAGTTAAAAGTCATGAAATGATGTGCAGATGTTTCTTTGTGCCTTTGCTGCTTTGAGAGACAATCTCTTGGTCTGCAGGTTTTCTGTGTTATAATGTGCTTCCTTCATCCTAGGAAAAAAAAACCCTTTGAAATATTCATTATACATATTTTTTGTATATTCCCTTTTGGTCTTGATTTGTAAAGCCTGGGTGGAAAATGACAGCTTGTGTTGGAGGGCTGTTTTGAAAGCAGCGAGGTTCTCCTCTCCCTTCTCCTCCAGCAAACCCTAAAATCTGGCAAAGCAGATCTGAGAGTGTCCTGAGCACTTCAGATCTCTCCAGGGGTGGGGGTCCCCCAGCCCCTGCTCTACGCCCTGACCTCTCTCGCGAGGGATTTTTTGTCATCCTGAGCATCTTACCGGTATCCCCCCCACTGCCGCGTGCGCCCATCGCCTCTCGGTAGAAGCCTAATGAGAAAATGAGAGAGAAGGAAATTATTCTTGTAAGGATTAGCTAAATAATCTTCTCAGGGCTTTTCCTGATTGTGATCCCATGCTAAGCCCGGGTTCCCACTGCAAGTAGGAGCATGGGCTGGTGCCGAGAGTGTTCCCGCAATTACCCAGCGCTCCGTCAGCCCCCCTGGTCCCCAGGGCCCTGGTTCCTGTCACTTACTGCCAGCATTTCACAAGTGCCGACACGGAGAATGTAAAGAGAGAAAGCTGCACGTTTCCCTGCTTTATTCCCATATTCTCCCATGTGGAGCCTGCTGTTATCTTATCTGCTCCTCTCACTTTCAAAGCCTTTGCTCCTAATTGCTTTGGCTGGTAGGGAGCTTGTTGTGCGCGAGCAGCAGCCCGGGAATCCCTGCTGTTAGTGACGCGCGCGTTTTAACGTCGGATGCTTTTGCACGGCCAGGCAATCCAGGCTCTGGGGGCTGTGGGCACCCGGGGAGCAAAGCAGTAGAGCTCAGCTCAGGATTGCCTGCCCGTGAGGACGGTGCTCACGTCGCTTCGCTGGGCCTTTGACCATGTCACCTCCGTTTACCCCAACCCAAGGGATGGGATGCTGCTGCAATGTCAAAGGGAGCAGGGAGGGTTAGATTGTGCCTTTGGATTCTCTTTGCCACAAGTGGGAATAGCTCCGGGGAGTCAGGCAGGGGATGCTTGCAGGCATCTGTATGCCGCAGATTAAATATGGGGGGTGGGAAAGGTACCAATTGATAATCCCCTTGTGCAGGAATTCTTTTTTTAGCACCTCAGAGTTGCTTTACTACTTATCAGTTGTCCTGAATGCATATTAAGCAGTCCCTGTGCTAGAGCAACTGATTAAGGGAACATTAATAACAATGGGGAAATGTCAAGTGCTCCTGCACCCTGGGATACACCTCGATCTCTTCCCAGAAAGGACAGGACACAGGGGTTTTTTTGCTTGGGTTTTTCAGGTTGGAAGGATGACAAGGTAGGAAATGGTGGTGGTGGGCAAAGGGATGGAACTAAACAGGTGACAACATCAAGTACAAAAAAAGCCCAATAAAATAAATCCTCTGAGGAATGAAAGAAGCACAAGGAGGCTGCCTGGAGAGGAATATTGCCGCCGGTGTGTGCATATAAAGTGGGTACTAACCCTGACTGCAGAGTGCCCTATGGCTCTAATTACATGGGAGGAAAAAATACCACCAATGCAATTATTTCCCTTTCCTTACCTGATCTCATTTCTTCCCAGCCAATGTTTTTTATGGGAAGATGGAGCCCTGCAGCTCTAAAGGAGATTGATTGTGCAAGGCTCTGTAGAAAGATAAGCTGAAATCTAATGCTTGGCCTTTTTATTCCTTTTCCTCCTCTCTTGGCCTGGACCTGACTTTGGCTGGTAGATAATTTGAAGGGAGAACATCCAGCTTGAAATTTTGGGTAGAAATTAGCTGGGCTGCTAACCCACCAGAAGTGACTGATCAAAGGGGATGGTTAAGGGACATTCCTCGCCTCTCTCACACCATTAATCTGCTTTGAAAACAGAGCCCGTGGGGATGATGTCTCCTGCCTGCTGCCTTTCTGCCGTGGAGAGAAATTGTTCAAATTTCAGTAACCCTGCTTGGCCATCAGCGGGCCGGGAGATGCGGCCGAGGCAAAGGTTTCAGATCCACCACAGATCTAACTTTGGCCTCGAGTCATCTTTTTGTGGCTTAAGATGAATCACGAGACCCATCAAGCATAGTTTTCCACTTTTGCAAAGCGCCGTGAGCATTTTTAGACCAGGCTGCGCTGGGCACCACGTGCACCTGCCTGTGAAGGGGCAGGTCCCCACCCTCAGCGATGTGCCACTGAAAGGACAAAATAACAAGGATGCTTATCAGCATGGAGAAGAGAAATCACAGCACAGAGGCATCGGGGAGTTTGTTCAGGGTTTGACAGCCCTATTTATGATAGACAAAATGTGGACTTCATGCTTCTGAGCTTCAGCCCAGTCCCTTCATTAGCCTGTATTTACTTCTCCCTTGGCTTCTTGGAAAAGCATCTTTTCCCCATCTATTTGGCCAATTTTCTCTATTTTTCACCGATTTTCATGCCTCAGTTTTTGCAGTAGTGGTGTACAAGTGACCGTGACAGTAGTGACAGTGGTTTTATAGGAGAAATTTGCCGTGCTGGAGGTCACTTGTTGGTAAGCACAGAATAGAGAAACAGCTGTTGGATGGGGAAACCAAAATCATCTCATCTCCCAGATGGGATAGGGTTTCTTCCATGGAGAATGGGGCATTAGCTTGAATACTTTGCACTCTTCCTGCCTACAGGAATCATAGACTCTTAGAATGGTTTGGGTTGGAAGAGACCTTCAAGATCTTCTTTTTCCAAACCCCCTGTTGTGGGCAGGGACACCTCCCACTAGAGCAGGTTGCTCAAAGCCCTGTCCAGCCTGGCCTTGAACACATCCAGGGATGGAGCATCCCCAGCAATGATGGCAACTGGAGTAGCATGAAGAGGGTGAGCGTGAGTACGGTGCTGGGAGCTGCAGAGTGGGCTGGACAAGGGGTTGCTGCTGAAGTGTCAGCCCCGTCTGCAGTATTAACCTGTGTGTGAGGATAGGTAATAAGCTGTGTGGAGTCTCTCAGCAATAGGCTGTCAGCTCAAATTCCGCCCAGGGAAGACAGTGATTTAATGAAAGTCATTACAATCTCCAGGGATCTCTTGACCTCGTTGGTCTCCATCCATTATGCACCCCGGATAGGATTTCCTTGTCACAAAACTACCCCGTTGGAGAGGTTGCTCACTGACCTGCACGTTCAGTGCTGCACGGGCAGAGCTCTGGAATGAGAGCCTCACCCTCCCTCCAAGTGAGGGTTGGAGCTTTGCATCCAGATTGCTCATTTCTCATATTTGTTTCATGTTTGCAGCAGCTTCCTGACATCAGTCTGGAGGTATAAAGGCATCACGTTCCCCTAAACAGCACTTAGCAAGTCATCATCTGCATAGCAGGAGCTGAAAGGAGGGAGAAATCTGAGAGGAAATTGAAATAGTGTTACATGAACTAACAGGTGTACTTAGATAATGGGGGTGCATAAAAGCAAACGGGAAGAAAAGGTGCATTTATTCTATGTGACATGTTCCATCCTCCACACAGTATAGGAATGAATAAACAATTTCATTTCTGCCAGACAGCCCCGTGCAAGATGCTATCGCAGGGATACGGCAGCCTATGATAGATTGTCATTGCTGTCAATCATTCCTGACAGTCCTATTATGCTCGGAAAGGATGTTTGTTCTGTGCATGTTGTTTTATAATCCTCAGAGGTGGAATTTTATAGCCTAGAAGTGCTTTTTTCTTTCCTCAGACGTTTCCCTAACCAGGATTTATTGCTTCTGAGACACACGTGTCGTGAATCCATTATACCTGCAAACTTTAAATCTCCCCTACCCCCAGCTTTGCCTAAATTACTTTTTGGTTAGTTTTGTTTTACTTGACTTTCTGTTTCTAATTACTATTGTAAGGGACTTAACTGGCGTGGAGCAGAAGGTGCATAACATCTGAGGGCTGAGTCATGTGCATCATCAGCTCTAATCCAGCAGTTTGCTGAAGCAGGTTGAGTTGAAAAGGTGCATCCAGGCACTAGCACCAGCCTTAAACTTAGGGAAATATTCCTTCGTATATGAAACAACACATGTAATTTTTCTGGATGCCTGACCTTAATAGCCAAGCTCTCAGGAAGTTCAGTGCATTTAGTTACTTCCTAAAGAGTTTAATTGACTTCGAGTGGATTTTATGTTCTTTGGGAGAAACACCAGCTTTTCACTCTCAGCTCCTTTCCCAACAGTGCTGTGATTATCAAAAGGGCCCTTTTAGGAGTTGTTATAGGAGGAATGAATAGATGTTTGGTTTGGACTGGACTTTTCAGTTGCAAACATACCACAGATGATGATTTAAGAACAAGATTAACTTACTAACTTTGTGGGGCACCTGGCTTAGATTTAATTGGATTTCAGTTCTTGACTAGGCAAGAGAGCGTGAGGATGAAGAGATATTCAGCTGCCTCACTGTGGAGGTAAAGCAGAGTTTTCTGGCTTTATCTTCTTTCTTGGGCAAAGACAGAAAATAAACCTGGTGGTACTTGTAGCCTAGGCTGTTAACAAAACAGTCATTGCCCAAAAATCATAAGGGAAAGAACCTTTGCATTTACATTTGGAAGCGTTTTTCCTTTCAGATCTGGTGTTCTTGCCATTCACTCTGAATAAAATGGTTCCAGCTCCCATGAACTAGGGGGACAAACCTTTAGCGAGTGTCTCCCAAGACAGGTCTGCAGACATTGCTGGAAGCTGATACCAGTTTGGGTAGAGGATTTTACCCTGTTTTTCTTTGGAAAATATTTGAATATTTGGTTTGCTACCACCATGAGCTCTTTAAGTTTGACACTGGGGTCCTGTAAATAAATTGTTGAAGGTGAGAGGGTTTTTTTAGTTTTTCAGAAACAGGAAAAATCTACTTGGCATGACTGACTTTTAGCCCTTCAAAATCCCACCTGCTGTTTAGCTTTTTCTTTAGCTATATATATTTAGGCTCTGTTTCTTTTCTCGGAAAAACTAAAATAATTCTTGATCTCTTTTACATTATAATCTTTTCTTCAGCAGTTTCTCTTCAGTCGTCTTTCGGAGGCAGGCTGTTGCTGAGACGCTGTGCTGACAGCTGCAGAGCTGCTAGCAGAGTAGTGCTATTTCATCAGCTGACCTTTAAAAAGAATTCTCATTTTCTACCGAGGTCTGCTCTACAAAACCAACCATGTTGTTGCAATATTTTGCTTGCTAGTTAAACACTTCCCACCATCTGCTCTTCAGACTTTCAGCAGACTGAGCTTTAGGAGTAAACCCCCCCGACCTTTATTTTCACGCGGTGGGTCGTGTTTGTATCAACAGGAAGAAAAGGGAAGGGGGGGTACTCTTTGTTTCACTAAACTTACGCTGTTTGAGTTCTGAAAGCATCCTCTCCACACTGCTGTGTTTTGGAGGGTGCAGGGATAGATGTGGTGCTAATTCTGTTATGGAGTATTATCAAAATTGTAACCCTCCTGTTTGTCAGACTTCACCTTTCATAGGCTGGTTTGGCTTGGAAAAAACTTTTGGTGAGAATTAGGATTTATTTAGGAGAAAGCCTAAAATCCCAACTTGCTGCTTCACACATTTTATTTTATTTTATTTTATTTTATTTTATTTTATTTTAATATTAATCTTGCCATCCCATTCCCTTAAGAAGAAATCTCCTCAGACACTTCCAAGGCAGGAACCCATCTTCTAATGATCTCTCTAGGTGTAGTCTGAAAGGGAGCACAAAAGGCTTCTGCTGAAGAAGGAGAATATAAAATGCAGAACCTAGCAAGCTTCACGGAGGACCGTGTTGTGTCTAATGACATCATTAGCATGTGTTACACGATGCTGGTTTGCAGCACCAGTCCCTAACCGTGTACCTGACAACCCACCGCCTCCCTTCGTGGTCGGGGTGAGGAAGAATTGATTTGTGGACTGTTGGTACGAGTTCAGTTTAGTTGGAGAATGATGTGCTGTATAACCAGGGGAGATCAAAGATACCCTTAAAATAAGTGTGCTGGAAGGTGCGTGCTGCTGCCTGCCAGCACAGCTCTGAGCTGCCTGAGTCACCCACGAATGGTGGGGCTTGGTGGGAGCTGTGATCCTCCTGAATCTTACACCTTGGGCTCACTGATTATTCATCGTTTGGTTCTAGCTGCCTGTAATTTGTTGATTCATGCAGAGCAGGGGGGTTAGGCTGATGTTCTCTGCTGTTTTTTAGTGTAAGGGAGAGGCTTTCTGAAATGTGGGATGTCACTTTGTATTGAGGTGACAGAGAATAATTTCTTACTGTGTATAAAGGGAGGAAAAAAATGGAGTTTGTGCAACCTCTGATGCATGACTGAAGAGGCCAAAAGCCCCGTGTGGTTCAAACTAATCTATCTCAGGTGTCTGCTGCCAGTAAAGGAAAAACTAATATAGACTTGATGAGAGTTTTTCTCTGAGTACTTAAATTTCATTGAAAGAAATAAAATTTATACTTAAAGATTTTTAAAGATAAAGATATTTCAAGATATTTAAATCTGCAAAATTTGCCTTGCAACACATCCATGCTGAGCTGATAATTTAGGCGAGGTGGCCGTGGCTGATACAGGGTCTGCTTTAGCCTGTTCTTGGTGCAATTCCAACTCTTCACCTGCCTGCCCTTCACCCCACGTCCCACAGCAGCGTGGCCCCATGGGACTCTCACCATTTAACTGGTGTGAGACGAGCAGGTTTGTCCAGTGTTTTCCCCCTGTCTGACACCAATCCGTGTGATCAGCCTGGTGTTTGGATGCTGAGTAGGAGTGGTTGTTGCTGTACGTTTTGCGGTGTTATTGCTTGGCAGGGTTGTCATCTGAGGGTCACCGTGGTCAGTTAGCTACAGCTGTACCCAAGCCAGCCTCTGCTCCCATCCTCCCCCTGGGACTGGAAAGAAAAAGACATCCTGAATGTGTTAAATCCTTATCCCTACGGAACATGCCTGTCTACAGCACAAGGAGAATCTAAATCCTGCCGGTTCCTCGTGCGCGGGCGCTTGTTGCTGCTGAGGCTCCTGCCATCCCTACATCTTGGTGCTGCGTCTCAATTTGCTCCTTGCCCGCTCGGGTGCAGAGTGTGTTGCAGGTCTCAATATGCTTTGCTCTGTTGCTGCAGAGCTGTGCTGAGGGCAGTGGGAAAAAGCAATTTCCAAGGCAGGGAGGAGACTGTCGCCGTCTTGCAGGGCTGAGCGTTGGGATGCGAGGAGGAGGTCAGCTTAAATGATTTGATCCTGGAAATGAAGCAGGACTTGGGAGAGGATAGAAAACTGTCATAGTGGGGGACAGACCTGAGCTAGGAAAGTGCAAAGGATGGATTCTCTTGCCTAGCATCACTGCAACAAAATGTTTATGTCACTAAGTGACGGTACTGAAAGGCAGCTTCCCATTTGCTACCGACCAGAGCTGGTGGTAACACTTTGGGTACGAGTCGGTTCAGTGTAGTGATGGAGAGCGGGTTCTGATTTCATTCTCTCTCTTTTCTTATTTTGCTCTCCTTTTGTTCTGGAAAATGCTCATTATTCTGAGTTAGGCTTGATACTGCAGTTGAAAGCCCAGAAATGCTTCCAAACGTTTGCAACCCCCAAAAGTAGAAGACTTAAAGAATAATAGAAACCCTCGCTTGTACAAATGGGAGAGCAGAACCTCACGTTTGATGGGTGCAGGAGTGAGATTCTCAACAGGTCTGCTGTTCATTTAATTGTTCGTAAATTAGTATTGACTTTTATGTTGTCATCATTGTATAGAGGTCAGCAGGAGAGAATGGTCATGCCTGTGGAGAGGTTGGAGCTGGATGTTGTAGAGAGCAACTCGGCACTGTGCTTTGGAGAAGGAGAAATACCTGAATGGTATCAAGGGTTATAGCACTTGAGAAAAGCAGATAGACACCTTTCTTTAAGGCAGAGGGGATCCACGAGGGATTAAAAGAGAAGATGCATAAAGAAACTGAGATCTCTGCAGGCAGTTCTCTGCAGACAGCAGATATTGCAAATCAAGGTCATACCCAGATAGTTGCAAATTTCCAATTTCTCCGACTCCTTCACTCACAAAACTCCCTCACACCTCTGAGCAGGAGGTCCAGGACAGGGCGTTTCAAATACAGAGTCCCACTGAATGCCACAGAAAAGATGATGACAGTTTTGTGTCATTTAAAACTTGACGTATATTGATGAGTGGGGTGTACGTGTGTGTATAAAAACTCTGCGAGCTTTAATTGGAGTTCAGGAGAGATAAACAAAAAGTATCTTCATAAATGTACAAGGAGCAATTAGGGGAGAGCAGAGTGTACCTGTTATCGCTGCAGTTTATCAGCAATGCAGATTTTCAGTTAATAAGGAAAGATAACACCAATTGTGCAGCCAACAAATGAATGGAAAATCCTGTTTCACTTCACTCTGTGCTCGGGAAGCGTTTTCTGCCCCAGTCAAGGACACGAAGATTCATAGAATGGTGGGGCTGGAAGGGACCTCTGGGGATCAGTGAGTCCAACCCCCCTGCCAGAGCAGGGTCACCCAGGGCAGCCCACACAGGAACAGAGCCAGGTGAGATCATGTTGAGGTGGAACTTCCTTAGGAGTCCCTCTATCTGCTCGATATATTTTCTTCTGCCTGGAGAGTCTCTTGCTCCATTTCTAGTTTACAAACAAGAGGAAAAAACCCACTAAGTCCCCAAGGCAACCTCCATCAGCGCTGTGCCACCATAATAAGCCACCAGGAAGCCCAGGAGCTCCATCATGAAGAAAGTGCTTCTCTGAAGTCAGCTGCAAACTTTCTCTCCACCATGTAAGCTCAGTGGTCATCAAAGTTGAGCCCAGCTGGGAGGTGCAAGCCAGCCAAGCTTCACATTTGTATTTTTGTCTTGGAAAGACTAATAAATATTTCATGGCTCTGCGAGACAGAGCGAGCGTTTGCGTTCTTTCCCCTTGTATCAACAGCTGCTTTAAGCGCTTGCTTGGTAAAAATTAAGCTATTTATCTGAATTCATGCCTCAGATGCTGGATGGGGGGCTAATTTTGCAAGCAAAAGCCGCCTTGTTTTCGAAAGCAACTTCCAATGGAAGAGCTGGTTTTGGAAAGGGAATGCTGGGCTGATATTCCCACCGAAAAGAGGCAAAACCATTCGAAACAGCTAGGCAGGTTAACCCTGGCAGCAGATCTTGTCCAGATGTTGTAATCCTTTACACTTTAACTCCTTCTAGGCTGTTAGGCTAAGCTGCTTTCTACTGGAAGCATCCATGTTAAATACACTCTGTCTGATTTCATTTCACAGAGCTTTAGCAAACTGTAGATTTTCTCTGGCCTAAAACTTTCCAAGCAAGGAGGTGGATTCGCTGGTTATAAGACCCTGTCATCACGTAAGCTCTGCTCTTCCAGTTGGGAAAAGGTGTCTTTTATCCGTTGTGTAAATTTAAGGATGTAATTTAATTCCCATCTTCCTCATTTATCTATGAGCTGGGAATAATATTTGCCTACTTCACAGTGATCGTGTGAGGCTCTTCATTAATTAATGTGTAAAAGCTTTGAGATCCTGAGCATGAAAATTGCTTTAAAAGATGCTGTTAATAATAAATATCAAGTAATGCACCTTGGTACCTCTTAGCAATAACTGGTGTTATCATTTCTGCCCAACTCTTCCATGAATTAAAAGGTTTTGAGTGGGACTGGAACCACGAATGGGATTGGGACCAATTAACATGTAATCATATGTCAGGTTTTATATCCTTGACTTCCCTGTCATGGGACTCTCGGGAAAATCTCCATGGATTTTAATGGTGCAGTGCCAGAATTCAGCCCCAGAGGTGTTTGTGTGATAATTGCTGGATAGCCTGCATTCTTCTGGTAACTTGGTTGCTTAGTGATTAAGCTAAAAGCAAAACTATTCTAGTTTAATATTAACGTAAATGGAATTAGCCACTCTTTCTGGGAGTTAAATGTTACATGAAAATTTTCATTATAAAGAAACTACGACTTTTTTTCCCCGTTGTTATTGAATGTAATTAACTATTTTGTTGAAAGGCTGATAGTTTTTGACCTGCTTCTGCTGGTATATTATTCTTTTTCAATAATTTGCTGCTCGGTCACCCAACTCAAACTTTTATTAGATTTGAAGCATGCAGCACTTACTCTCCTAAATGCAGAGGCTCTGAATATGTCTCTCTTGAAAATAAAGAGCTCACATTAAGAAATTACCCCATCTTTCAAAGTTATCAATATTATTTCTATGGAAGAGGAAAGCACCCAACTCTGGAACAACACATGGGATAGAGCCAGGAGAGAGGTGTGTGAATTAAACCCATATTAATGCATTAGAAAGCTGGTGCCCAGTAAGGTGCAAATTTACAACAAAGCATTTCCCCCTTATCAGCAACCCTGGCAACACATGTTACTCATTGCCGAGTAAGAACTGTGCCACGCAAAGGGCTCTGTGAACATTTCTTGGTGCCACATGGGGGAGATGTTGAAGAAGAGCTGGATCGCTCCACTCTGGCACACTGACTTTCCAGGGCAGAGGTGTTTAGGAGCCTAATTCCTTTGAATTTTTCCCTCCATCTCATAAGGATCTAAATATCCTGTATAAAAGGAGTTCGTGGAAAGGCATCTGAAAAATTACTCCTCTTGGCTCGAGAGCTCGTGCAACATTCTCCAGTTGCTGAAGGTGCTTTTGTAAGCAAGACCATGAAGTGATCAAGCGAGGTAAAATAAGGCAGGAGGGATGCAGCCGGAGCGCTGATCTCTTCGTGCTGAGGCGGTGCCTTGTTCCAGCATCACTGCAGCTCCTGCGCTCCTGTCTGGGGTGCTGGGTTGGGGAGGGGGGGTTGGAGGGGCAGAGGGAGGCTGGCTGGCCTGCAGAGCCCTTTGCAGCGTTTCTTGCTCCTAATATGCAAAAAGTAACAAGTGGCTTGTGATTTACTCAGTCCCACTGTCCATCTTCCTTGTCTCTGCTTAAAATACCACTTCTCATTCCAAGTGGTTAATGCTTATTTATGCATGAGAAATCTCCATAGAAGTGGCTACAGGGAAAGGGAATACATGTGCTACGTCAAAGACAAAATAGTAAGGTTTTATTTCTGAAATACCTTTCCAATATCAATTTTTTTTTCTGCGATGGCTTAGAAAGATCTTCAGTCTAGGACTCTGATGTGTTTTATGATAGTCTAGCAGCTAGATGAGCAGGTAGAAGCGAGTACATTTGTAAAGGGGGTGAGTTATGAACACAGGGGTAGGTCGAGTGGGGTAAGCCAAGGCACCCTAATTTTTCAGCTTAAAAAATAATAGAAAAAGCTACAAAATCTCAGCGTAGCCCCCAAAACCAGGAGCGCTGCCCCCTTTGAAAATGTGCTTCAGCTGACTTCAGGGGAGCTGTGGCTTCTCTTTCAAGCACGACCTTCCCTGTCTGGCCACAGACTGCCAGAGGCTGAGAGAATCCAGCAGCATTTTTCCTCTGTCTCTCCACATAGAGGATTTCAAAGTCACGGTATAATGTGTGCCCCAATTAATATTCCCCAATTGTTTCTGTTTCCCTTCCAGATGATGTCAGTTTCCATTATTTTTGGCATAATGGTAGCAAGAGGAATGCCTGTTTTTCTGAAATATTTTCTCTCTCATTTTTGTGTTTTCAACAGTCTTTACTCATCTCGGGATTTTTCTTTTTACCCATCTGGTTTTGTCTCACGTTGCAAAAGACCTAAAATAATGAAAACTGTCTAAATCTATTACTTCTCAGTTTGGACATTATTAATAATGAAGGCAGTGTAATTAGGCTGCAGAATGCACAATGAGCACAACATTAAGATGTCCTTAACTAACATCTGTGGCTGATGCTTGTCTTATATTGGCACAAGCCACCAGGATTTTACATGAGAACGGTATTTGTGTCTGGCGTTGCTTTTACAGAACACAGTGGCTTCATTTTTTGCTAGCCACCCATTAAAAGAAAGCATGAAATTCCTAGCAATGAATGCTCGGCTCTATTGCAGTCGCATTTAAGGTGCAGATCCTGGTCTCGGCATCGCTGTTGATTTGCTGAACACTTTTGTTCCTCTCGTGCCATGGGTGTTGAGCTGATGGATGCAGTGGGTAGAAACTCCTCTCTAAGAGGCAGTTCTTCTCTTCTGCTGCTTCATGGCAAACCCCTGTGATCCCCACCTTTGGACAGCTAATACAGCTGCCTGCAAGGAGGCCAGGTAACAACAAGGTGCTTTTCCACCCTTCCATCAGCGTAAGCCAGTGGTTTAATCCGCTGCCTGTGGGGTCCTGAGGAGTGACCTGTGACGTGTCGGGTCTCCTGAACCAGGGGCATCAAAGGTGTTCCTGTTTCAGCTCATTCCCAGGAGAGTGGGAGGAGATCTTGCTGTCAATGCACACGTAGTGCTGCAGGGACATCTCTACTGCAGAGCTGGCCCTGTCCCTCATGTCCCATCCCTTCCTCTTCCACAGCTTTGAGCAGCTTGCAGGGGATCAAAAAGGGACCTTCTGAAATAGAGGGATGTTTCCCAGGGCAGGTGTGTCAGCCTCAGCATCTTTGGCAAGAGCTGCTATTCCAGAGCAAGCTACTTTGGAGTCATTCTGAGCTATTTCAGATTAAAGTCTTCAAGCGTAAGCCAAACTTGGGCCAAATCATCAAAACTCTGCTGCTTTGAATTTTGATGTCATTTCTTCTGCCCGCAAAGCTGCATTTGCACAAAGGGAATCTGGTCCGAACTGGGAGCTGAGGCGATGCTTGGAGATCCTTCCTGGGTGGTTAAAAATCTAAAGGAAGCAGCTCTTGAGAGTACAGGCTTCTTAAAAAAAAAGCAACCTATGAATAATGCTCTTGATTTTCTGTTCAAAAGCTGCGGCACTGACGCCGTGACTCTCGTGAGGGCAAGGAACTGAAGGCACCATTATCATTTCTCCAGGTGGCCAGTGGCCACTTCCACAACCGTGACACTGCTGGGGGTGAGGAAGACCAGAGGTTCTTCCAGCTCTGGGCACTTTGCTGCCTGCACAGGGCTCACCAAAGCCTGCCTTTGGTTAATCCAGGAAGGGAAAAAGCTCCCTGGAAAATGTTGCTGCCTTAATGCTTCTCCTCTTAGTTCTCTGGCTTGGCAAAGGGGGTATTGGATCAACAGAAGTGTTGCTCTGTAGGCATTTACTTCCATTAGTGTTTTTTGGTTCCTTGGGTTCCTTCTTAACTACAATGCCATCCTGCTAAAGCTGGTGCAGCAAAAGAAGCCAAACTCTTCGTTATTTCTTGGTGTAAATTCAGAAATAAAGAGGAGAGTTCAAAGCTGCTCATTGCAGTCATTGTCCATTGTCTTCCCAGCCAAAGCGTGGCCCTCCTCCACTGTCAGTCCCTCCTGGACGGTTCCTTGCCAAGCCATCCAAACACTTCACTGGCTTTTGTATGGACTTGAGAAGAGGGTGAAGCTGCTATTACCCAAATCAAGTGGAAAAGCATGGCAGGTTGTGTCCAGGGCAGTAAAAAAAAGAGCACTTTGGTAGCAAGTTTTGTAGCTGGGGCTTCATATGTGTGTGCAGCTCAACTAAAAGCTGAATAAGGGCTTTTTTTTTATCTCAAGGGTTTCTGAAACAGTGTGCAGTGCAAAGTTGCACAGAACAGCTACGCTCATCTTGTTAACGTAACCTGTCCTGTCAAATCCAGAGTTATTAGCTGAGCCGAATCTTCCTGCCGCATTTACATTGCTCATATGATCAGTGATGTCTCTGCACAAACAAGAAAATACACCAGTCCTGCAGCTGTAGTAATGGATCAGCTCCACTGGAAACAGGGGGAAATGCAGAGCTGGCAGGAGGGGGAAGGGGAGTTGATAGTGCAAGGGATTTTATTGTGGCACGTTTGAGAGTGCAGCACGCAATGGGGAGTGAATAAAGACCTTATAAAAATACTTGGCAGCGGCTCCTCTAAATCTTTCAAGGTATGAGTTTCTTATTTTAGTTGATTTACTGGTCTGACAAAGAGGCAATCATCGTTAATCAAAATAACTCACTCCTACTCTGTGTGTGAAAGCTGAAGTTAGATGAAGGTCATGGAAAAGAGCTGATAAACTAGCATGGGGTGGTTGGTGGCTGGAGTTTATTAGGGAGCCCATTGGAAGAGAGGAAACAGATTTTTTTTGCAAGTGCTGATTATTTTTAAAATGGCTTTTTTAAAAAGGAAAGGTTTGTGTCTACAGCAGCTTCACAGATGTGACGGTCTTAAGTATGCACGAAGGGATGATTGTCTGGCTGCTTTTAGTAGCAAGAGGCACTGTATCGAAAAGCATTTGGTATTCTCCTGGAGGCAGGGAGGGAAGTAAAGATTTGGATAAGATACGCAGGAGCTGAGAAGCGATCCAGGTCTGCGGGTGCCAAAGCCCATTTTCTGGGTAAGCTTCAGGAGGCTAAGCCACTGCCACTTTTGAGAAATGTCTCTCTTGTGCATAACTGAGATCTCTGTCTCATGCCTAGGTCCGTTTCTATTTAGGTAAGTGTCTCTCCTTGTCTTTTGGTGGAGCGGTGTCTCATTGGTGCATCCCTCACCCTGCCGGGGTCCCGCTAGCCCATGTAGTGTCCCAGAGGATGGAGGGATGGATAGTGTCCCAGCGGCGAGGGTGTTGGCAGGCGCCTTATTCAGTAGTTTGCTGATGGCTGAGACCCAAATTAAGGCGAAACTGAACAGGCAGAAGCCCAAGAAACCTTCAAAATGCTTATGCTAATGGCCCTTAAGAAGTCCCATGTTTTGCTTTGGAACTTGCTTTTATAGCTCAAATGTTATCTGCATTCTGTCTAGAAGTGAGAGAGTACTACTTAAAGTCAACCAAAAGCCATTGCCCAGAGCAGCGAGGACTGCCAGTGCCTGTAGACAATATCAATTAGCATTTGGGGGCCAGAATTATCAATAGCTCTCTTGCCACTGGCATTTCTTGTTAAGAAACTAGGTTGAGAGCTGTGTATTTCAGTTGGGTAAGGTAACGTGTGACCTTAGCAGTGATGAAAGGACACTATGTCCCGTAGAAATTTTGTTTTCAAACTGAACATTTTGCAGTTGGGGTTTATTTATTTATTTTTTTGATTCCCCGTCCTTGTCTCATGGTTACATCTGATGAGTCTTTACCTTTTCATTCAAAAGCTTCCATGAGCTATCTGAATTTTCTAAAGAATATGCTTATGCATTTTTTGTGTTTGCATAATCAGGAACACAAACACTCCTGGGGACTGCAAACATGCACGGAAAGCAAACAAAAGATCAACTCTCAAATACTGGGGACCAGTCCAATATGATGAAAGCTGTACGTTATAATATAAATAGCATCCACCTATGTCAGCTCATGAATTAAATTCTCTTTCCAAGAGCTCTCTTGCGGCAGGCTACTAAAAGAATATATTATGTGCTCAGGGGCTGTGTCGAACTGATACAATGGAAGGGGGATAATTAAAGGCTTCTCAAATCCCAAACGTGCTGGCAGCTGCGGGTCCATTTGGGAAGCATCTCTGGGACCCACATGTGTCCCTCCTGCAAGGCTGGAAGCCCATTACATGGTACTTGTGGAAAATAAACCTAGAGAGGGAAGAGCTTCTCTGCCCCAGATAAATATCCACTGGGAATCATGCAAAAACAAACAAACAACACCAAAAAAAGTGGTAGCAGGTGGCAGCACTTCTTTTCACCCTACAGAATACATATTTAGAGGCAAAATGGAGAGGAGGAGCCAATTAGTGGGATTACTGAGCTTCAAGAGGCAGGTGCTTGCATTCCAGCTAGGAAACTGCTGCTTCCTATTAGATGAAATGCAGGTGCTTTATACACAACAGGGCCTTTGGCCACAAAGTTGGGTTAATTACAGAAGCAGAGGATGAAAAGAGGTAGGATTCAGCGGTAGCTTGTTTCTCAATGAACAAAGGACCCATAAGGCAGCGTTAAAACTCAATAAAAAGTGAGTTTTCAGAGCTAGGCAATTACACAAGCTCATTGTGGAAGTCATGAAGAGAAGGTGATATGTCCTGCGTGGTCTTTTGAAGGGTGGGGAAGAGGGAGATGGTGATAGCTTGTGTCTGCATGATAGCGCTTTGGGCTGTAAGGAATAAAATGGCAAAAAGATTTTGGCTTTAAATCAAATAATAGAACCATGGCTGCACATTCCTACTTAAAGCATAGGAAAATGAACAGCTGAGAACAAAACTCTGGGTTAGCACTAGAGAAGAGGCTAAAATAGAAATCCTTTCGCTCGCCTGGATTTAGCTCTCGCTCGATCTGAGCTCTGTGTGTCTTTTCCTGGCTGCAAAGCAGATGGTCTTTATCGGCGGAGTACTGGGAGTGAGAGACCCAGCCAGCACTGGGAGGGCACGGTGCCCATCTCCTGCAGAAAGAGCAGATTTTGCAGGGTTCACCAGTAACCTGGCCTGGATAGCAAAGGAGGAGCCTTCGCAGAGCTACCACGCGATGGTGAGGTTGTCTCAGTCAGCATTTAGAGACTTGAACTCTTTGCAGCAGGGAAGAGGTGGAAAGGCAAGCAGGGGCTGTGAACTCTGGGGAAAGGAAGGGTCTCGGATGCTTGGCTCAGCTCCAGCCGCGCGCTCTGCTGAGGATGGCAAACCGAGTCGGGGCTAACTGGGATCCGAGCGGCCCTTCCCAGTGATTTTGGGATCAACACAAAGTGAAAGAGGGAAATAACTGTGCTGAGCTGTATTTTGAGGTGTCCCGGCCGTGTTTCTGGTTAGTGAGGTGGCAGTGCTGAACACTTTGGAGTGTCTCTGCTGCTGGAACCCTTGGCTCTTGGCTTACCCCTTGGGTTGGCTCCATCTCACCTTCTGATGCATAACAGAAAATCCCTCAGTCTGCAAAGGCTGCTTTCAGCAGGTGACCTTCTTCCAAGGCAGCAAAGCCTTGAGACATCACGAACGGCTGCAAGTGCATCGACGGTGGCTTTTCTTGCCATCTTTAAAAGATGGTGACTTGTAACTAAGAAAAAGCAGGATTGGTGGTCATATATTGGGATATAGAAATAGCAGTTTCCTTCCACATCCCAGGAGCAAAGCTGAAGTCAGTAGTTTTGAAACGCTTCTAGTATTTGTAAGAGACATGAGATTGGATGGTTATCATACGTAGGTATCATTATTTCGACAGATCTATTTTTGCAGTAGTAGTTTTTAAGTAGAAACCTGTAGACGTCAAAGACCCAGGTCCCGGTTGTGGTTCCAGACATTAAAGGCTGACCCAGACAGCTCCCGGTGAGGTCAGGTTTTGTTACAAGCGATAGGCAAGCTTGCAAAGAAGAGAGCAGGATTCTGAAGCGAAGGCAAACCTCTGAAGCTTTGGGTGACCTTGGAAAACGGGTGGACTTCTGGGCTCATTATCATCATATAGCCACTCAAGTTATGAAAGGTGAGCAGAGGGTGGCCGCAGAAAGAAGCTGCATTTGTCCAGCTCCTTGGCTTTCTGTGATTGCCAAAGAGCATTTGTAACTGGGACTAAGCAGCCGAGTCCCTGAGCAGAGGAACAGATCGGTAAAAAGCTTCATCAGAAAGAAACCTCCTGGATACATCAAGGACAATAACAGAGGTTTTAAACAATGTTTTGCTCCGTAGCTGTCACAAAAAAAAAAGAGGGCAGCCAGAAGGCAGCCTGATTTCTGGCACAGGCTGGTTGCGAAGCACTTGGTGGTATTGCAGCGTTCAGCTGCCTCGGGCAAAGGAGGTTAACTGTGAATCCTAAGCTAGAAACCTCAGCCTGGTGCTTCTTGCGAAGAGGAGAGATCTGAGCAACGTGTTTTTTCAACACATGCACCTCCCACCCCCATGCAAGGTCTTTGTGAATGATCCCACGCGGAGGAACTGGCTGGAAAAATTTCTGTGGGTTTCTGTAAGAAACTGAACCAAGAGCTGGGTCTGGGATGAAATAGCCCAGAGAGCAGAGTGAGCTGTGAAAGAGCTGTAATTATCTTCTGACAAAGCAATTAAAATGTGACAAGCAAAGGCAGTCTGGCCAGCAAAATGAAGCTTATGGAAGTGGACAGGGCTCCAAATGTGAGCTTCATAGTGAACCCAAAATACCGTGGGGAGGGGAAAAAAGTAGCTGGGGTAGAAATCAGGGTGACATTTAGTGCGAAACTTGCACCCCACAGAGCCACACTTAACTCCCCAAGTAAATAAGGAATTGCCTCCTGCCTGTGTCTTTCATTAGAGACTTCATCATTTTCCCTTCTATGGTCTCCAGTGCTCTAAAGTGATTTAGTTAAAGAGTGATTGTTTTAATTTCTCCCCCCCCCGCCCCGTACTCTGGTCTTGCTTGCACTTTGGGACGGGAGAAAAGCAGAAAAGTCTTTATCCTTGGACATCTTTATCCTTGGACATGTTCCCTGTCTAGGGCTGGTGGCTTTTGAGCGTTTGAGGGTCTGCAGAGAAAGGCTGTGTGTGGTTACTCAGCCAAGGGTGCTGCTGGGTTGCTATAAAGAAATGACTTTATATCAGTGTCATTACTGTGTGAAGGTTGATATTTGGTTTCTCCGACCTGAATTTTGCCAGTTGTGACGATTTTAACTAAGCCTTGTTAAAGAAAAATGGCTCCATTTCTATCTTGTCTCGGATGTGATGAGAACAACATACACGTGTGTGCCTGGTACTTTTTCTCCGTGGCCAAGATGCACCAGCTCTGGAAATTAAACCCCCCCCCACCCAGCTGAAGGACTGTCACCGAGTGTGACATGGCGTTGCGTGTGAGCTCCACGTTTTCTCACATTTGAGAACACTGGCGCAGTAACTTGCAAATCTGGAGGAAATCTACGTGCAGGTTGACTGCACAAATGAATGTAATCGTTTGCACAAAATCTGTTTTGCTTCTTCGCGCTGTAATGACACTGATCTGATTATTTTTCTTTGCTTTAACTGACAAAATGGATCTCATTGGTGTCTGAATAATTAATGCTATAGAATTCGGCTTTGATCCAGCGCCATGCCAGGAAACGCTGTGCTATCCAATCTGCTGCAAACCAGCATTTTTTAGTGCATTATTTTTATTCTAATGCTGTACTATGGAAAGCCCTGCAGTGCATTGGCTGATGTGGCTTCTGCTGTCTCTTGATCGCAGCAGTTGGCTCTTCCCTAACCTGCGAGAGCTACAAATCCCATTAGTTTAAAAGCAACATCAGCCTGAATATCTTCCTGCTTGCAGACTCCAAATGGCATTTGTCTCTTAGATGTATCTACAGGGTCTGGTTGTAATTGGGGTGTTTTAAAAACCGCTGGTGCAGCAAAACCCCACCAGGTGGGAAGTCAGGAGGTGGGAAGTCAGAAGGAACTTCTGCAAGCTTCGCGCGGTAGGTTTTGTGATGCAACTTTCCACTGAGATCGGAGAGCACTCGGATCTCCGTGGGGAAGCTGATCAGGGCTGCTGCTGTTCTGGCCCTCAGAGGACATATCTGCTACGGGGTAGACTGGTTTAGCTGGGAAAAACCCTGGAGGTCATTTTATTACTTCTCTGAATGATCCCCAGACCTGCTGACCAAAAGGGAAATCCTCCTTTTGTTTTCAAGAGGAGGGGATATGAATAATGCCACCGTGCCCCTTGTTACTGTGTGGTGATACAGCAAACAGGCCAGGTAATGGGTAATACCAAAGAATATAATCACAAGAGTGAGTCAGTATAATCAATAATATCATCACACAGATGATTATAGCTTAATGAGGAGTGCGTGTTTCCCCCCCTTGCCTCTGCAACCTGCAGGAAGGCACTGAGCAAACAGCCTCAGAGCCTTACTGACAGTGGAGCTGGGCAGGCAATTTTTGGATCCAGGGTCTGCCTTTTGCTGGAAAGGGTTTGAAAAGAGCTTTTTAAAATGTTTTATTTATTTATTTTATTTTCTCCATCTTTCTCTTGCACACTGCAACCCCCAATGCATGTACCCTCAGAACGATGCTTGACCAAGCCTGCATTATCTGGTAGAGTGCAGCATCAAAGCAAAAGCTGGGAACATTTTTGACTCTTCATCCCTGCTTTGCTACCATCTTGCAGAGAGGTCTTGGACCAGCTGCTTAACCCCTTACCTTCTGTTTTTCCATCTGTAATGCACAGAAAGATTACTGTCCTCAGCCATATGAGTGTTTGCCTTGGGATGAGCAGGGTGGTTATTTATACAGCACTTTCATGATTTGAAGGGCTGCTCTAATCAAACTTTCAGTGCTTTAAAACAATAATAGCAGAAGGGAATGGCTTAAATAACTGGACACATCTGGCCAAGTCTCCGTGAGCATCCAATTGTGCTAGACTTCTCAAAATGCATGGTGGTGAATACGTCTGTGCTGTCTGAAAACCCATCGTGTTTCTCTGGGTTTCAGTTCCAAAACGTGCTCGCAGGGTGGAGGGAAGGCAGGTGGGTGAGGTTCTGCTGAACCATTCTTGGTATGTCTGGAAAGTCTCCTTTTCATCTAGCAGTTGTATTGCTTTGCCTGATAAGCACTCAGGATTTGACAGGATAAAATGCAGCAAGTGGCAACATTAATCTCCTTTAGCCAAATGAAAATGATGCCTTCCCTGCAGATCTCTCTGTCTTTGCAGAGCCAAGAGAGAGGCTGCTGCCTGGAGAGGAGATGTTTGCTCCTAGGGGCTGCCCCTTGCAGTCCCAAAGGCTTCAGGCTGGAGGTACAGTTTGGGTACACTGAGGAATCCCAAATTCCCATGAATTACTTCAGTTACTTGTCACTGAGGACCTGTGAAAACCACTGCCTGCTTTGCAGCTCCTTTCTGTGGGGATATTGATAAAGAAGTCTGAAGTTCACAGACCTGGTCTCTGTTCTCTGCCGTGGGCAGGAGGAGCTGTGTGGAGGACAGTGGTGTTACACCAAGATGAGAAGAGACAGAAATGAGAGGAGGACGAAGGCTTTTGCAAGGCAAACTGTGGTGTGTGCTCCTGCAAATCCGAGCCTGGCAATGAGAGTGATGATGTCCCAGTTGGTACTGGGACAGTCAAAAATCAAAGGGCTGATTTGATGGCATTCATCATTCCCACCTCCACTCCCTGTTATTCATCGCCCTGTGATCACGACGAGGTGTGCTGCACGGAGCAGAGCTGGAGTTCAGCTTCTAATTCAAATCTTTAAAACAAAAAAGCCAAACGACATAGGACTTCTAATTAGGAAAACAAAGTTCAATTCTGATAATTAGTCAGAAAGACGTGCTTGAATTTCAATCTTGCTTTTTCTCTTAGATGGCTAAGAGCAATGAACGGCTCGTTATTGAGTAAATGGACATGCTTGGCTGTGCTTACCGTGTCCAGCTAACAAGATGCTTCCCCTGCTGCTGTCTGGTAGAGCTTTGTTGGTTCTTTTTCATCCAGCAAGATTATTGAGAGGGTCCTTGGGCTGTGCTTACTGATAAAGTGTCAAAGGGTTTACTCGGCTCCCAAACTCATCGTAGCCAGTAACCCCTGAAGGCTGCCAGGACTTGGTAAGGAGCCATGACTCAACCAAAAGTGACCTGGGACCAGGCTGGGGAGCCTGCTGCTCTCACCTCAGCAAACCCCAATTAGCAAGATGTCCCTAAGATTACTTTTATGAGCAGGACCAACCTGCTCTAGTGGGAGGTGTCCCTGCCTATGGCAGGGGGGTTGGAATGAGGTGATCTTTAAGGTCCCAAACCATGACTCTTATGTATTGGTAGACAGAGATAACAGGGTTTTATATGTATAGAATAATGGGTAAAACAACTGTTGAGGTTTGTTTTCAGAGCATGATAATGAGTGTGTTGAGAGAACTAATGGGCGAGGAGAAAAGAGACAGTTTGCTGTGTTAAATGACCATCCAAACAGCATCTCTGAACTAAAGAAAGGGGAGGGAGAGGGCAGGCAGTGGAGTTTTATTACTGGAAACCTGATGGGTTTTGTCATTCCAGGAGAAAAGGAGGATAACATTAATCAAGAGACCTAGAGGGACTTTGGGGAAAAAAACAACAAAACAACAACAAAACATGAAACAAACCCCAAACCAAACCCCAAACCAAACCCCAAACCAAAGCGAGTGTTGTATTTTAAAGCCATAAAGCAGAGTGAAGCTGATGATGGCACTCGCAGGCCACGCATGGGAAAAATGGTGGGGAACATGAGTGCTAAAAGCCAATGTGGGTGGTCCAGTAGCTCTCAGAGGAAGGGACATTAAAACAAAGTGCACTTCTGAGCTAAAATATGGATAAAATAGAGGTAAACATCGTTATTAAACAGCTAAGGAGTCGGATGTGTGCAACCTGTTGGTGCACGGGGTAAGTTGTGAATGCTTTTCTATTTTGTTTCCACATGGCACAGGGAAAACAGATTTGATTTAGCTCTCCAACAGTGAATTTTTAAAGGTATCATTCGGTAGAGCAACTTGAAGAAAAAACAAATCAAAATCAAACGAGCTACATAAGAATGGGATCTCTTCTGCAGATTTATAGGTGGCAAACTGAAATGTCAGTGGGTCATGTATTCATCTGTCAATGTGTAATGCAATTAGACAAGATAATTGGGCAAACGAAGTTTTTTACAGAGGGCTGAAAAATGTATTAACTCTCCTTCATTAGCTCTGATAGCACTGCACTGTCATCGGGGGAGGGCGTAAGCTGCAAAACCAAGGCTGGATTTAGGATCAAGGCAAGACATTTTCCAATGGGAAATATACATCCAGCCTGCTTTCCGATGGCCGCAGGCTCAGCTCGCAGGAGATCCTGGGTTTGCTTTGCTCATGTGTTGATCGAGGAGGCTTCAGTAACTGAGATGGCAGGGAGAGCTGTAAATACAAGCCCAGTAATATCTCTTAATTTAATCGACACTTTACAAGAATCCCCTTGGTGTGTGAGCAGCAGGAATGGCTTAGAATTAAGAAACCCGAGCTCTGCTTCTATTTTTTCATTACTTTTATTTCTATGAAAAGTTATGAAAGACATCTAGACATCTGAAACAGGCTCACAAGCAACAGGAAACCATGAAGACTGCGGGATGAGTTTGGAGTGAGGTCTTAGGCACGTTGAGCTGTCCATCCACGGCTCCTTGTTAAGAGCTGGCGTGTTTCAGGTATGGAGTCTGAAACAGTCTGTGTAGGAACAGGAAAAAGCAAAAGTCACGTCTGTACCAGGTAAGTTTAGGAATATTACCACCAAATTACAAAGCGTGCTTCAGTACCCGGTGATAAAGTGTTACAGGATGGACTGACAATTCTCTCAGGTGGCCCATCTGATTGAGGCTGTCTGAGCTTTCTATTTACCACCTCTGTGAAGACTTGTAGTAATCAGCTGGCTATTTTCAGAGGAAATTGGTTCTTTATGGTTTAAAGTGAGAAGACTCTTCTAGATAACCATACCTTGCAACCAGTAGGACCCTTTGTAGCGCATTAAGAGTCTGGAGAAGGGAGCAACTAGTAAAACAATTAGGGGAGAAATTGAAGAGCAATGGCTTTGAACTGCTATTGGGCCCTAATTCAGCAAAGTGCTCAGGGCTGTGTTTAACTTCTCATCCCTGTCAGGTTTGATGAAGGGCTTGTGAACCCAAAAGCTCCTCTACTTTTTTCCAGTTACACCCCTGGGTTTAATGAAAGATATTAACTGAGGCTAAAACTTTGCTTCTTGTGTCTGTAGACCATTACCTAGATCTGCATTGCTGCTGCCTCGTGCCGTGCAACCTGCAGGGAGCTTGGTTATTGGTGCTTATTGATGCTTATTGGTGCTTATTGGTGCTTATTGGTGCTTATTGATGCTTATTGATGCTTATTGATGCTTATTGATGCTTATTGATGCTTGATGCCCTCAGTACAAGCACTTCTCAAACTTGATTTGCAGCATTGGAAATAAGATAGTCTGGGATCCTTTGCAATGAAGTAACATGAACATACTCTTTTTATGTTCCAGGCGAAGGTAGAAGAGAGTTACATCCCATAGCCATGAGCTCCTGAGTTACTCAGTTAACAGTGTGTAGCATTATACCAGGATTGTCACTGCAATTTAAGCACCACATTGGAGCAACCAGCAGTGAGGGGAAGGATGATCTACTGGTATGAGCCAAAATTCCCTTGAGATTTAGCATTTAAGGTAATTACTGCACTATTCCTTCATGTTTCATGTACGGGAAGCTCTTGGATAATTATCAGGTTCAGAGGGAAAAGCACACAAATAGAAAATCTGTGGGTTTTTAAGATGTGCTTAAATGTGGCTTTTTGTCTGTGGTGAATCGTTCCATTGAGTTAATGGACACGAAGGCAGCGTCCTGCTTCAGAAATACAGCCACTTGCAGACACTCGGCTAAGCCAGTAAAAGGGCTTTTTAGAGGAGGGGATGTCAAGCCTTTCCCACACAGAGCTGGAGCTGCCTGGCCGCAGGGAATGCCCAGTGGGACAGGATCCCAGCATGGTAACAGCTGGAAGGGATCTCTGGGGATCACCTGGGGCCACCCCCCTGCTCCACCCAGCAGGGGCACCCAGAGCAGGGGGCCCAGCAGCGCAGGG
>JANHFX010013862.1:0-18552 GCA_027560015.1 Chloroceryle amazona | reverse complement strand
AAAGGGCCCTTTGTCTCTTGCTCAGCATTGCTCAGCTCCCCTCTCAGGCTGCTCTTCTCCAGCTGCACAGCCCCAGGTTCTCAGCCTTTACTTGTCACAGAGATGCTCCAGCCCCTCAGCATCTCTGTAGCCTCTCCTGAACTCTCTCCAGTAGTTCCCTGTCTTTCTTGAACTGAGGAGCCTGGAACTGGACCCAGTATTCCAGAGCTGGCCTCACTAGGGCAGAGTAGAGGGTGAGAAGAACCTCCCTTGACCTTTTGGTCACATTATTCTTAATGCATCCCAGGATACCACAGGTCTTCTTGGCTACAGGAGCACATGGCTACTGGCTCTTGGTTAACCTGTTGTTCACCAGCATTCCCAGGTCCTTCTCTGTGGATCTACTTCCCAGCAGGTCACCCCCTCCCCTGTACTGTTGCAGGACTCTACACTGGTCCCTGTTTAACTTGATGAGGTTTCTTTCCACTCAGCTGTCCTGCCTGTCCAGGTCTCGCTGAATGGCAGCACAGCTCTGGTGTGTCAACCAGTGGATGGCACCACTGGGCACAGTTGGGATGGAATTATGGCCTCAGTCTTATAGAAACCCCAGTGCCACAGCCTGGGGGACAGAGGAGGAGGAGGACCACAACAGGCTTAGCTGTGATTTACCAGCAGCAAGTTAGGCTTGTCCACATTTCTCAGCCACCATGTGCTTTCCCTCTGCTATGAAACTTTTCATTCTCCTTCATATAGGACACCAGAGAGAGCCCACGAGATCATCACTCGGGCGTCAAGTGCAGCAGGGATGATGAACCTGGCAGGTGCTGAGTGACCCTTGGCTGATGCAAAGGCTCTGTCCCACCTGTGCCAAGGCTGCTGCTGTCACTGCTGTGCCCCCTTGTCCCCCACGTGCCTGCTGCCAGATGCCATCTCCTTCATTTGGAGCAGAGCTCGTTCGCCTGCCAGCGCTGCCCTGTCTCTGCAGCCTTTGCCAATGTCACGTTAGTGTAGGCAGCCCCAGCGATGATAATGGGGAGTATAAATGCAAATAGAAGCCACGGGGCTGAAAAACAAGGATGGCCTTTGTCCCTACCACAACTGGCGTCTGTTAGAATCCGTTCCAGGAAAGCCCATGGCTTGGGCACAGCTTTCAGAGCACAGAGGTGTCAGTGGGGTTAGTGATGAGTTTGTACTCCGTGTACTGGGACCCCCGTCATTATGGATCACGTGCTGGATGATCTTGAGCACCCCTGACAAAATGCAGTTTCACCAGACGGACACCATCAGTTGTTTGTGATTTCTCCCCGAGGAGGTAGGAATTTTTGGAAGCCAGCACTTTGGTAAAGCTCTCCAGTAGGAATTGAACGATGACGTTCAGTGCTGCGGAACCTGGAACTGGAGTGTGCTAGGTTAATAAACGCCAGCAAGTTACCATAACTCACAAATTAGAGGCCCTAATTTTCACAGCCTGACTGCAAGATCTAATTAAGGCTGGTGGTGCAGTTCAGTGGTTGGAGAGTAGCTGCTTTGTTTACTTTATCGAGGGCGCTTGCAGCTTTGTTTTTAAAAAGTATTTCCCATCGTTTTTTGTCCATAAGCATGAGAAACTGGGTGATGGGGAGGGGACTGCAGGGCATGAGCAGTTGCAGGATGGGCAACCAAGGCAGGAGCTTGTCTGGGGCTATTCAGCACCGGCAGCAATTTTCAGAGCTCTACCAAAGTGATGTGGTCAGAGTCACCACACCCAAGCTCACTTCTGCTGATTGGAACTTCGATTAGAAATTCAGAAGATGTTCTTCACCCTGAGGGGGCTGAGACCCCGGCACAGGTTGCCCGGGGAAGCTGTGGATGCTCCATCACTGGATGATTTCAAGACCAGGTTGGACAGGGCTCTGAGCAACCTGGTCTAGTGGGAGGTGTCCCTGTCCATGGCAGGGGGGTTGGAACCGGATGATCTTTGAGGTCCCTTCCAACCCAAACTATTCCATGACTCTCATCCTCACCCACTCCTAGCACTGATTCATCCCTTGTTCTTGAAGAGCCTAAATTAAATAGAGCTGGGACCTTGAAAGTCTTTGTTTTAAGCTGTGCGATGTGAGGGTGACTGAGAGCAGGGCAAGGGGAGCTAACAGGGGAAGATGAAGCAAGACAAAGACCTCTTCCTCAGTACTGAGTCCATCTGCAGGAGAAAACTCTGGTTCCTTGGTGGTTTGCATTTGATTATTACATCTTATTGGTTATATACTGGGTAATGGAGGAAGCTGCTGGGTTTATTTATACCCTTCATCCTTCAAACAAGGTCAAAGGCAGTTAATGCCCGCAACGGATGGTTCACTTTCATAAATATGGGTATTATTAAGTATAATTGGCACATCAATGGCGGGTGCCTCAGGCTAAGTGCCTCTGTTGTATCTGCAGCCCATCCTTACGCCTGGCAGAAGGACTAAATAACCCTCAACTCCCTTTTTACTTCCTGGGAAATGAGCAGCTAATTGCAAAGCCCACAAGGCGTGAGGCTTTTGGGTGCTCCTGGTGGGCCAGGTGATCTGGGGGTTCATGTTGCACCAGGAGCTTCTCCCAGTGAGAGAAGGAAAGCAAAGAAAACAGATTGCTGTGAAAATTGATGTCAGTTGCTTAGAGCACCTTCCACCCTTGGGAAGCTAAATCTTTGCATTTTAGTACCTTCAGGTACCAGGACTCTGCCCTGGTGAGGCCACCTCTGGAGTATTGTGTCCAGTTCTGGGCTCCCCAGTTCAAGAGAGACAAGGAACTCCTAGAGAGAGTGCCATGGAAGCTGCAAGGATGATTAAGGGACAGGAGCATCTCTGGTGTCCTGGGTTTGGTTTGGGTTAATTATCACCAGCAGCTGCTGGCCCAAGCAGTTGGGAGGGGCCACAGCAGGATAAACAACTGACCCAGCCAAGGGAAGAGTTGATACCACACTCAGTCCTGCCCCTTTATAAGGGGAGGGCTGGCCTGCAGCAGGAGGGTCTATTTTCAACATGCTTTGGTGTGGATGGAGCAGGAAAAGTTGGTGTCTTGGGTACAGGTAGAGCCTTCCTGGTTTCTATTACTCACTTTGTCTAGCTTTTTGCTGGTACTGTTGTTATGGCTGTTGTTTTCTTCTCTCTTTGTGTAGCTTTATTAAACTGTCCTTGTCTCAACCCCTGAGGTCTCACTTTTTTTCTTCCTCCTGGTTCTCCTGCCCCTCCTCCAGGAGAGGTTGTGAAGGAAGAGGAAGCAGTGGGTGAGCAGCTGTGTGGTGTTTTGCTGGCAGACGTTAAACCAGGACATGAGGAAAGGCTGAGAAGCTTGGGGCTTTTTTAGTCTGGAGGAGAAAAGACTGAGAGGGGATGTGTTTTTATAAACATCAGAAGGGTAGGTGTGAAGAGGAAGGGGCCAGACTCTTTTCAATGGTACCCAAACAGGACAAGGGGCAACAGGTGCAAACTGGAACCCAGGAATTTCCACCTCCATACCAGGAAAAACTTTCCTATGAGGGTGACAGAGCCTGGAACAGGCTGCTCAGAGAGCTTGTGGAGTCTCCTTCTCTGGAGACTTTCCAAACTCACCTGGACACATTCCTGTGCAACCTGCCCTGGGTGAACTTGCTTTCACAGGGGGGTTGGAGGAGGTGATCTCTAGAGATCCCTTCCAATATACCATTCTGGAACTCATTAGATGGCAGCAGGCTGAGAAGCTGCTCTTCTCCCCCTTTCAATAACCAAGCTCCTGGCCAAGCCAGCTGAGCCGTGCTGCACCATCTGCAGCTGAGATGCAGGCACCCAAACCCACATGGAGATAAGAGATGTGGTTATGAGAAGATGGGAAAGGACTGTTCTCCTGTGAGATCTAGGAGATGTGGAGACCATGCAAATGAACTTGTGAGCTATAAGAATTCCCACAACAGCTTTGATTCTGTGCTATCAGCTCTTCTAATCACCTCTCCTGCTAGAAGATCTCCTGGGAGAAAGAAAGGATGCCACCACTGCAGCAAACTCGCCCGAGCTGGCCGGTGGGATTAGAGAGCTGCTTCAGTTTGGGAGGTAGAGATCATCCCCCTTAGGGCTGTCTGGGCAGAGTTATCTCCACAATAAACCATTTCTTTTAGCATTCAGCTAATCAAATACCAACTGTTAAGTAAAAAAACCAAATTATTTTGAGTGGGGCCTCTATGTGTGCGTGAACTACTTGCATTTAACTGGTAGACAACCGGTTCCTCACAGCAGGCTCAGGGTTGGGCAGCCCCTTTTTCTGGTATTTAGTGCTGCACTCAGCCCGCCCTCGGTCATTCTGCTGTGCACAAAAATGATAGAATCATTTTGGTTGGAAAAGACCTTTCAGATCGAGTCCAACCACTACAAAACTCATCACTAAACCACATTTCTGCGTCTTCAAAACCCCCCTGGGGATGGGGACTGCACTGCCCTGGGCAGCCAGGGCCAGGTCTGGACAATGCTTTTGGCAATGAAATTGTTCCTCATGTCCAACCCAAACCTCCCCTGGTGTAATCTGAGGCTGGTTCCTCTTGTCCTGGTGCTTATTCCTTGGGAGCAGAGCCCGACCCCCCCTGGCTCCAACCTCCTGTCAGGGAGTTGTAGCAAGTGATAAGGTCTTATCTTTGTATCTGTTTTGCTGCAGCAAATGAGAGAGCCCTGCAAAGGGACAAAAAAGCCCAACTCTGCCAGGAAAAAAACCCACCATGTCGCATTGTTACTCACCTAGTGATGCATGTGAGTAATGAGTCTGAGAAGCATTAGTTGTGAGGAACATTAGCTCAGGGAAGCATCTGCTTGAGGGGCTCCTTGGCCTGGTTGGGTGGAATCAGCACGTGGGGTCAAGGTTCCTCTTCTGCTGTCCTTGGCCAATGTTATTCATAACCCCAGTTTCAAGTGGTTTCCTGCTTTATTGTTCTTCTCCATTTCTCTTGGCATATGGTGCAATATCTTGGGGATTCGTTTCACAGAGCTTGCGTGATGGGAGACCCTTGGGCCCTCATTTTAACTACAAGAGCTAAATATCTCACATCAGATTTTTGAGCACCCATAGCTTCAGATTAAATCAGTGGGGAGCTGCATGCGCTTCAAGTTTCAGAGCCTGTTTAGCTTTGATTTGCATCTGGAATCTAGGGCAAACTCTGGGAAGTTTCTGATTTCATCCGGTCTCGCCGATGTCTGTGATTTTATCAGAAAGTCTCATGGTATTTGGTGTGGTTTTGTGTTTTGGGGTTTTTTTGTTTGTTTTTTCTTTTTCTTAACGTCCTGGCTCTGACTGTCAATTGATTATGTCAGAACTGAAACATTCTGTTAAAAATAAAAGCCGGTGTCCCCTGAAATCTTGAGTAACAAGTCGAGAAAATACAGAAGCTGCAGGAAAAAGGGTAAGAAATCACAAGAAACCAGAACCTTCTATCACAGACATCTTGCAAGGGTTCCCCTGGCCAAGAAGCAGAGGTTTTGGGAAGGTTTGGGTTTGGTTACACAGCAGGAGAGCGAGGGGTATGGGGGAGCGGAGGGGCTTTTGGATGCTTCCATGTAATCTGGAAGGGCAGGCTGCCCACTCTGTCTGGTTTTAGCGTGGTAAATGATAAAACCATTTGGGTTATAAAAGGTAAACAATGTTATACCTAAATGGGAGAATTGCCACGAACTGCACAAACAGAGTCAATGTGGGCAGAGCTCTCCTGCCCCAGTCCTGCCATGTGATGCTTCAGGACCTGTCTGGATGCTTTTCTGACTGAGCTGCCTTAGTTTTGGCCCTGCTCTGGCAGAGGGGTTGGTCTTGATCTTCAGAGGTCCCTTCCAGCTCCTGACATTCTGTGGTTTCATGTGTGGTGTGCTGATGTGCATTGCTCCTTTGGTGAGTCCCTGTAGCAAAAGCCTGAAAATGAAGAAACACAGCAGATCTGAATGAGCCAAAGTGGTTGCACTTCAGGCACAGAGCAGCCCCCCCGGGACAGGACTCTGTGACAGCCAACAGGCCAGGCTGGGTGTGAGCAGGAGAGATGCTCTCTTGGAGCAGCGTGTTTTCTGCCCTTGGAGGGGATACCTGGATGGGGGATGCTCGGAGTGATTTGGTGCAGGGACCCGGGGCAGGCTCAGCAGACACCCAAGGTACATCCCAATCAGCCGCTGCCCACTCAGAGCACCGTTCGTTCGCCAGCCCGAGGTGCCACCGCGTGTGCTTTGGCCGAGGTGTCCCCACAGGCATTAATCTTGCATGAAGCTCTCGAGGCTGCTGCATCCCCAGCTCTCTTTGTGAGAACCAGATGGCTGACAAATGTTTGACCAAAGCTGTTCTTGGTTTTGTTTTTTTTTTTCTTCCCTTCTTTCTCTCCCTACATTCCCAATGTCATTCCTCACGTCCCCAGATGGATGGAAGGGACAAGGCAGCTCTTTGCCCAGGGTTGCCCGACCCCCTGCGCCGGGCTGCAGCCCATCTTTGTGTTAAGGTCGTGCATTCAGCAGCGTGCACGGGGGAATATTTCCTTCAAACACGTAGAGTCGGGCAGGTTTCCCACAAGGGTGGCTGCCCTTTTGTCCACAGCCACGGCTGCTGCTGCGGGCAGACGGTTCTAATTACAGACGGGGAATTGCAGTGCTGCCTTCGTCCAGCCCAGCGAGGGACCACTGTGGGCAGGGCTGCTCCTTGGAGCAACGTCAGCTTTGGGCTTCCAGTGCTGGAGGGAAGAGTTGAGAGCATTTCTTCCCTCTCTCTCTGCCACGTCATTCCCCAGGCTCCACAGATCCTAATTTTCACACACCCAGGGAGGAGCAGTCATTGTTATCTCAGGCCTGTAAGCCAAGTACAGAAATATGAGGACAAAGGAGCAGTTTGTTTTGTTTGGGTTTTTTTTTTCTGTTTGTTTCCCCTCCCCAGTTTCATAATTCTTATATTACTAAGTGGTTCTCTGATTCCAGCCTGCTTTAGGATATCTTTTGCCAGCCATGGATACCCTGTGGAATTGCCCTTTCTCCTCCATTGTATTCGCCTGCTTTCTTGCAGCTAACAGTGAATACAACATCTTGCATCACAACACTTCTGGGCAAAACCACTCTGTGTGTGGTAGCCGTGCTGTCTGCCAAGGGGGCACCCAGATGGCACGAGGGAAATTGTCCTGCACAAACCTGGAAGGGGTAGAATAGATGGGATAAAAACCTTATTGTTGCTATTGTGGTTGTGCAGGTCCCCATCCTCCTCGGCTCAACACCCCAGGAGCAGAAAGGAAGGGGGAATGTTCTTTTCCCACTAGAGCAGGCGTAGCTGGGCCAGGCAGCTTGAGCTGCCCGAGACAGAACTCTGGACTGGGCGCACGGACCGAAGTGCTGCAAGGTTAGGACTGGCTGAGCTCTGCCTGTGAGTCTCTGCCCATGTCGTGTGATGCTCTGGAAGTGCAGTTTGATGCCATGGGAGGATTTGTCACTCTGGGACCTCCTGAGCCACTGCACCCAGCCGTGGGGGGGTGATGCACCACAATAGAACCAAAGCAGACACCAGTAACCGGGAGCAGTAGTAGAAAGGAGCATGTGTGAGTGTGTGGTGGGATATTCTCATCATCTAACCACAAACTTCTCAACCTCAGCATTTTTTTTTAGTGCAGCTTTCTGCGTGGGCTGGATTTTATCACCTCCTGTTTAATTACTATGCAGATCCCATTTAATTTGCCCAAAAAGAAAAAAAAATTAGTAAGGGAATACAGCACAACAGCAGGGCACGTGCTTAAAAATAATCTACTATTGGGGAAGCAAATGGGAATTTTCTGGCTTAATAAGAATGAGAAGTATGTGCTGAACACCACTCACAGATACCAGTCATGTAATTCACTTGCAGGTCTCAAAGCAATTGAGAAGATAAACTGATATTTTTGAAAAGGAAGGAGCTCAGCCACAGGACTCTGCGTGCTCATCACAGCAAAGCCAGACAGAGTTAGCCCCAGAGATCACAGCTTGTCTAGGAAATGTCTCGGATGCAGTGAGGAAAAGTTTATGCTCCAAGAGATGTTGGTGTTGTAGAAATGTTGCAGGGTGAGGCTTGGGTGCCAGAGTCTCCTGCAGCAGGGTGGGCACCTATGCTCAGGTTCCTCTGTGCTTCTGGAGGAGGTGTCCCACTGGGCTTCACCTGATGCTTTGGGCTGGAAAAGTTCGGAGTCCAGATTGCAGATCTGGGGCTGTGGGGACTGGAAGCTCATTAGGTAAATGTAAAACCACAGCTCAGAAAATGAAGTGGCTCCATCGCTCGGGCTGTTCTTCAAAGCTGTTTATGAACAGCCAAGTTTCTGCTGAACTCTTTGTGTTTTTAAAAGAGCAGGTGAAGAAATGAGTTTGCAAAGAATCATGCACTTGTCCCCTCCTTTCTCCCCTTCATGCTCCTAGACTGAGAAGCTGTTTTCAAGCTGTTTTCCAAACCTCACCGGGGCACAAATCCAAGTGACCATAGCAGAGAAGAGTTCTGCTGGCACAGTTTTAATTAGCAAGCTGGGGGGAGCAGGGCTGGGTGTCACCTCTCAGCCTGCGCATGGTGGCCCAGCTCTGTTGACGTAACTCAGGATTGCAAGTCTGGGGCCATAGCAAATCAGAACCCTGCTGCCTAACCCCAGGGTGGCTTTTGCCAGCAGAGCTGTTGCTTCTCCTAAGCCACTGTGAGATGTCTGTTTTCCTACCGGCCGCCTTCTCCTGCGGCCTCACCCAGCTGTGCTGCAAGAGGCTTTTCATCCCCCTGGTCAGATGATGACCACGGTGAGCTACACACCCTGTATTTGTTTCAAATTGCATTGATCCCTGAGCAGGCTCTGTTTGGTCCTCCATGGATGGAATAATAAGTGGTGAGTCCCAGGGATTTGTTTTACTTTTACAATCGTATTTTCCAAAAGCAGTGATCCTAAGTCATTAAAAGCAACAGATTTCTTATCACTGAATGCTTTGTGCCAGCACTCGGGGCTTCACCGCTACATCTCATTTGGCTACGAAACCCTCCAGAAGAAAGCCACCTCCACACACTTCTCTGATGTTTACCACTTGCCTGCTGCCATAAGGACTCGCTTGTGGCAGAAAGAAAACTCTGGAACGGTTTTAGTTTAGAAACAGTTGTTTTACACTCTCCATAGCTGTTTATTTCTTGTCCTTTATTTACTTTCATCGTTAATGGTGCTAGCACAGAAGCAGACTTTTTTTTTTTCCCCTAAAGGTTTCTGTCTCTGTCTAATGCCTCCGGCGTAGCTGGGCTCACGCTCTGCCTGGGAGTTTCAGCTGTGGCTGTGTGAGGAATGGGTTCCATCAACAATTTGCTCTAAGGAAAGCGCTGGGTGAACGGGGAAGTACAAATAAGTATGGGTCAGAGACAGGGTGGCTGGGAGAGACGATGAGGTTGGGGGAATAATTTACTTAATAAGATGTGTCTTCCTACCTACAAGCAGTTAATGTTATGCTTAGTCCCTGAACCATGAAAGGTTATAAATGACTTGTTTATCTACTTCATTTCTGGATGTTTCCTTTCTCTGCGTGACATTCAGATCCCTTTTTCTTAATCCTGCCATTTTTATGTGCTTAAAATCTTGTGGCAGTGGTTCTAAAGGGATAATTTTTTAAAGGAAATTCAGGGTTTCAAAGGCTTATTTCCCCCCAGCAGTATCAGTTTTTAGAGCTTCTTTTCCTTAGTTTGGATAGGAAGTTTAGCAAATTACATTTTCATTTTTCTTGTAAAATGCTGTTAAAATTTGTGGAGGAGTTACAGGGCCACAGCTCTGAAGGGCTCAGATAAAATCCCAGGGCTGGGTAATCCCAGTATATGAATCCTACAGGTTTTGGAGGGGTCTCCACATTCCCACACCACTATTTTTTTTTTCCAGCAAAGACTTTTTCACGGTGTCTTAGCAGGCAAAGAGAAGAAAAAAAGAGGAGGAGTCTGGAGGACTATGTAAAGCAGAGAAGAGCAGAGGAGGAACATGTGCCCCAAGGCAGGGAAACAGGCTCCAGGGTGGGGAGAGAATCTGGGTCTGTGGTGGCACTTCTTCCCTCTTCAGAATCCTATTTCTCAAACCCCACCTGACAATTCAATGGTTTCACATGAGAAAATACTCTGGTTGAAGGAGAAAAATAAGAAATCATAAAACTGTGCAAGGCAAGTGGCACAATTTGCACGGAGGGTGGCAAGTCTGTTGGTCAGTCCACGTCCTGTGAAATCAAGACTGGAAAAACCACGTTTTTAAAAGCTGCCATGAGCTGATTGAACACTGCAAACATCACCTCAGAATCACCTGTTCCAAAATTTTAACTGTTTTAAGCTGATCTGAACATCACTATAAATGAATAACCCATACGGGCAGGAACTGGTGTGGGCAGAAAAGGGGGTTTAAGAAAATCAGGAGAAATTTTCAGTGCTCGGTTATAACAAGCAGGTTATAAAAAAAAAACAAACCCAACCCTGTATTTCCAAACTCTAACCAATTCACCCACAAACTGATTACAGAAAAGTAGGCAACATTTATTACAGAATATTCCATTTTTCCTCAGGTCAGGCTACTTTGTCCTTGCCTACATCACCAGAATCAAACCACCTATATTTTCCTGGTTGCTTAGGAGGACACATTAAAATTTCCTAAATACATTCTATTGCCAAAACATTTCTGAGCAAAGGTTTTGTGCACATTCTGTTGCTAATTCCTCTTGTAAATATTGTGTGAAGTGGGGGTTTTTTGTTTGTTTTTTGACATGGGAGCAGCTGTAGTGGTCTGGGAGACAGCTCTGATGAACAGATGCATAGGTCAGGGAAAAAAAAAATCTATTCTCTTGCTTTTGTTCACCAAAACTTGTTGAGTTTGAGCTATTTGTGTTTCAGGCTTCAGTTTTGTTATGTGCCAAAGGGAAGAGTGGCCTTCAGGAGACTGGGGCTTTTGCTTTTACCTTCCCCTCTCCCTTATTTACCTCTTGTAATGGAAACGAGTGAGTTATCTACTCCAGCTGACTTTCCTAATGCTTCCTTCTGGTCTGCAAGAAACTTATAAAATACACTGGAAAAAAAAGTTGGCTGTAATTCAGTGGAAAATGAGGTGTAGCTAATGCATACAGACTTTCCAACCCCCTAAACAGTTTAAATTAGCAGAACTTATAGTAAAAAAAAAAACCCAAAAGCATAGTAAGGAAAGAATTTGTCATCCTTCAACTTCTCTCTTCATGTCTTCATTTGACCGTGGTCTAATTCTGGCCTTAACTTACTAAGAGAACCTTTTCTAGTGCTTCAGCAGGGTTAGGTTTAGATCTTATAGTTTTGGTGGTCATGGTCACTGCTGCTCTCCAGAAGATGTCTGGGGGCTCAGGAATTTCACAGCAGAGACCTGTCACATGCAGAAGGAGCAACTGAATTCCTTTGTCCTCCTGGAGCTGGTTTCCTTTCCCAGTATACTGCCCTGGTTAAAATAAATCCAACACATTGTTCAGTGTTTCATGCATCATGCTTTTGATTTGTTTTGGTTTTGTTTTGATGGGTTTTTTTTCCTGCAAGAAGAAGAGATTTCAATTGGTTTGACATTGTTTGGGTGATATTATTTTTTTTTTCCTCTTTAAGCCACCAGAAAGAGCTGGAAAGCTATTAAAAAGCATCATCTTAGGTCTTAAAACCATATTCCTGCTGGAAAACTTCGTTTTTGAGGTGTTAAGGTCATTAGGTGGAGATCAGGGGGGGCTCCAGTCTGGGAATGGCATGTTGGATGCATTTCTAATGGGAGACTATGAAGAAGAAAATCAAAGCATCTCCCTGATAACTCAGAAAAATCTCCTGCAGATCCCTTTGTACCACCACGTGTGGAAACCCTACCGAGCACCATGGAGCTGCAGAAGTCAAAACCAGGGCATTTTCACTCCTTTCCATAGACTGTCCTTCTTGAAGCTACAGTACACACACATCCATATGGCTTTAAGTGTGGAAGTGTATATAAATATTTATCACAGATGTGTGTGTCATTTTGGGGGTGTATTTCCCCAGCCTCAGCCTGAATTTCGCTTTATTTCATTCCCTTGTTTCTAGCTCTGTCCTTCTTCAAACTATTAATTTCCTCCCCGGCTTTGGCACTGGCTTGTTTTCAGCACATTCCGCCTGGGATGTCAGCTCGCTACGCTGCACGGATCCAGGATCCTTTTCTAACCTTTGTTGTAATTGAGTGTTCCAGTAACAGGTCGTTTGGGCTGCTTTTCCCCACGGTGAGGTGAAGGTGAGATTATTCTACAGTCATTTAAGAACAGGGTGATATCCTCCCTGGTTTATCAACAGGAACCTCTTATTATGCAGCTTGAAACCCAACTGGCAGTTTATGCACATACCTCGTGCAGCAACCTCATATCTTATTTATTGTCCACCATTTAAAATAAGTCACATTTACTGTGGCTCCAAGGCGTCTTCTCCCCCTTGAATCTCTCTTTCCAATTATTTTCCCCCAGATGTCATTAGTTTGTATTTGCCAGGTTGCATCTCCTTCTGTTTGCTGGTTTGTTTTGGTTTTTTTCTTGCTAAATAACAAAAATCATAAGGGGTCACTCTGAGGCAGCGGAACTAATGGGCAATCATGAATATTAGGGAAGCTTGACAATTTATTAAGGTGATGAAATCTTTCTCATGCTACATGCTAATGAAAACTCAGCATGTGGCTGTTTCTGAGATAATCCTATTGCTAGACTGGTTGAAATATCATTGTGAGTGCTTTCTTCTAAATATACACGGTCTAAATTTATAGACGTTTAGCTTCCCGTGAAATTGGAGTTCCTTATTCTGCTTTTCATGAACTCTCATCTGAAAGATATCAGACGGATGTTTGTAAGAATCTTACAAAGCTGTTGTTGCTTGGCATTTTAGGCATTTTCTGGAGTGATGCTCAGGAGTAGGCAGCCGAGTGTGTAGCGCTCGGTGTGTTGTACCTCCCGCCTACAGCCAGTTAATGCCTCCCACGCAGGTTGCTGGACTTAGGAGCCTGCTGCTCTGCCAGATAAGTACAGAGGATTTTTAAACAAACAAACAAACAAATTTCTTTCCTTTTTTCCTCTCACCAGGATGCGCTGGTAACACAAGTCCAGCTTTCCTGGGATGGCGCAGGGAGGTGACATTGGCTGCGTGAGCCTGAGCGACCCCTTAGTGCAGTTTCCAGCAACCTCTGCAGGTTGCAGGCACTCAACAGAAGTGGGATTATCTTCTGGCAGTTAGGTGGTTAACAGGTTATGGCTGCTGTGGTCCTCACCAAACTGTCAGGAGGTGGCCAGCAGCCTGGCTCTTCAAACGCAGCGAACCTTGATTCACGGGACTGCCACGGGTTCCTCGTGTGCAGGGGTGTATGAAATAAATAACGAGGGAAGAGCTTTTCCCTGCGTGAGCCTTTTGCTGGGCTTTGGGTGACTTTTATTCTCTCCATGGGCTGAGTGAAGTCCCCGTCTGGGCTCGGGCTGAAATGAACATCTGTAGCTGAATAACTGCACTAATGCAGTGAGCAGATAATAAAAGTGTGGATTGTGTGGCGGGATTTTTTTTAGGTTTTTTTTGATTCAGTACAAGCAAAATTCTCTCCCTAGACTGAATGGCAGCTATTCATGTCAGCGAGCGGAGAGAGAAGAAGTCAGGGCAATTTTACTAACCTTTAATAAGGCTCTTAATCTATTTATAAATTGCCATTGATGTGTGGCTATGTATTCAGCTGAAGACAGATGGCAATAGTTTACTTCAACCCTTTTTTATATTTTTTTTTTTAATTTAAGAACCATTATGGACTTTGCTGCAGTTTTTACTTTGGTTGCTGCAGCTGGTTCCCCATTACCCCAGGAATGACTGCAGGACTCTTCCGTGGGAATGCCTTCCTCACCAGCCCAGGACACATGGATCTCTCCTCCTTCTCCAGAGGAGCTCCTGTTGTCACATCTGTTCACAGATCCCCCCTTTGCTCCTCACCTTTTCAACCTGTGTCATTGTCCTACAGCTTCACCTTTCCAGACCTGGATCATCCTCCCTTGTCTACCGAGTTTAAGTTGCATATGAGGGATGTTGGCATCCATAAGGATGAAGCCCATGGAATTAGCACCTCTGAGAGCTCCACCAGTGCAGGAGGGCCTGGGGGGCAGCCTCCTATGCTGCTGTCTTTCCAGCTTCAGGGAGTTTGTAGCTTGAAATAGTCTCTGTTACTCCGAGCAGATAATTCCTGCTTATTCCCCCAAGAAGAGGTCCCTTGATGCTGATCTGACTCCCTGCCAGGCTAACAGGCCACTCTTACTCTTTGGGTTTTATGAAATAAAAGCTGTGGCTCCTTGGCTCTGTGTATTTCCCTGTGGTTTTCTGTCAGACTGGGCTGCTTGCTGCAGTTCACGTCAGTAACAAGGGTAACTGGGATTTCTGAGCAGCTTTAATATTCTAAATAAGCTATAAAATGGAAAAAAAAAACCAAAATGAAACTCAATAACATGTCAAAAAGTGTTTGTTCAGAGTATCCCAACAATAGCCCTGTTTTGTCCAGGTGAAAGTGTTGGATGGAGGGAGTGTGGCAGGGCAGTAATGGTCACCAAGGCTGGAGGGGGAGATGATGCTTTAAGAGAGAGCCATTAATGTGTTTTATTGACATGGAGGAAAATTGTTAATTCTAGACTCTATGTAAATAGTTCCTGGGGTTTTTTCTGTTATATACTGAGCTGGATTCTCAGAGATCATCAGGTGAAATCTCTGTGCTCTGCCTCAGGCACTCACAAGGATCAGTTCTGGCCCCAAAAGCTGCGAAGCTGCAGATCACGTGTGTTCCTCTGTTGCAGTTTAGGGAATCCAAAGGTCCCAGTGCTCTGCTTATTTTATCTTTATCTTTTTTTCTTGTATATCCATGTTCTTTAAGGCATAGGTGAGACTCATACACCTACTGAATTACCCCCTACACCAAACCATTCCTCTGGTGGAAAGAAGGGCCACCCCTGTCTGTTGTACATTCAACAGCCCCTGTCTTGGGCTGGTTTGTGCCAGGCTGTAGTTTGATGTATTATGGAGAAGTTTGCGAGGTGGAAAAGTTTCTGCTTAGCTGCCAAGATAATTTTCTCTGGAATTATATTCCAGGAAGCTTCTTCTGATATTTTACATCACATGAAGATAACCTCTTTGACTTTGTGGCATATGTGTCTTACAAATGTGCTCTCTTCATAAAAGCTTCGGAAATGCTCTGAAGCCCGAGACTGCAAGAGCTACAGCAAGGACCAAATCCATGCTATGTTGTCATAACAACAAACAACGATTTGAAATGCAGATTTTTCATCTTTACTCTTTAGTTGTGATTGAAAGCTCTGGAAAATGGAGGATTTGCTGTACCGAGATTGTGCCTATTAGAATAAGAATGTGATAATGGAAGTTGGTAGGATGCCCAAGGGATAAAAGGGTATGATTTATGAAGCCTCTAAACCAAGAATTATGTATGTTTATGGGGTGGCCTATCCAGCTAGTTCTATTCAACCTGTAAGACTGGTGTCTTCCCCTCTGGGGAAGCTGGGGGACCTCTGGAACAAACTGCTTCACCGCAGATAAAGCACGAACTTCTGACCTTCTGATAACCCATGGAAATGATAACTCCTTGGTGTTTGTCTCGAAAGAGGTGTTTCATCCCTTTGAGCAGATTGAGTTGGCTGTGTTATTTGCAAATAGTTTTTACTGTGTGGCTCCTGGCTCAGCTCATTGCAGCTGAAGCCTGCAAAGACCCCCCGCAGATATTCTCCACATCTCTGCTGTGAATGCCCAGTTGGAGCCATGTCCCTTCTGTCCCACCACTGCAAATCTGCAGGGTGCTCACAAGCAAACCCTCCCTGGGGAAAAAAAGAGCAGTTTTACTGTGGTTCAACGTGACTCAGTCACCAGCTCCTCCAGGAGAAATCCCTGTGGCCGTGACGCATCCTGGGGTGTGATTCCCACCGCTCCTCCTCGCTCAGGCGTTTGGGCCACCATGGTGGAGCAAACAGTGCTCCAGGGAATGCATTTTCTGGTGCTTTCTCTTTTGACCCTGCAGGTCTCTAACAAGCACCAAAAGCTGGGGAATTTCATTCAAACTCCACAGCCAATTCTCAGCAGTGATGTCTCGCTCCGCTCTTTCTACCCTCGCTTCCCGAGTGCCGAGGGGAGCAAAGCACCAAGCTAAACACAAAGGCAGAGAAGAATAAGTGGAGCCAGGGGCCTTTGGGGGGAGCATTTCTGCAATGGCCAGGTGCTGGGTTTGAAAACAACATCTAAGGTGGAAAACTTGTGTTGCAGGACAGCCTGGTTTTACAGAGGGTGCTCGGCGCTGCATCCCGCTCGCTCAGCCGGCTTCCTCACAACCCTGGAACCCCAGCCCGGGCAGCTGCCGGTGGTGGCATTTACAGCACGGGAAACAACCTGTGCCAGCCCCGAAACGTTGCTGCTGGGCACAGGGGATCGATAACACCAACCCTTAAAAGATCTGCACCCCGTGAACCAGCAGAGAAATCATGGGAGAGCAGCAGCAGGTTTTTCTCCTCTACTTATCCAAGGTCCGCGTGGCTGCCTCGCTTTGCCAAGCAGCCCTTTTTCCAGAAGTAGATGAGTCACTTTGTTGTTTTTTTTCCTGAATTATCCCAGTTTTTGTACGTTTCTTTCCACCTTGTGACAGGGGATGTGGTACAGCAAGCACGGCGCTGCCTGGGGAAGGAGTGGGGAGCACACAGCCCGGTGCTCAGCCACTGCCTCTGCTTTAATATTTGATATTCAGATACCAGAAAATCACGTTCTGCACGTGAACTCCACTCTGTTTTCTCTATCCTCTCTGGTGTGATTCACGCTCCCTTTGTTACTCTTCATGTTTCATGATGCCTCAAATGTCAGAAACCTTCTCATTTTCTTTGATAGGTTTTGTGATTTCCTTAGTCATTCATATCTGTCCAAGCTCTTTTCTTGTACTAATATTTCTGAGGAGCCAACTCATTTCCTGAGCTTTAGAGAAGGGCTTTTTCCTTTCCTTTTTGTTTCTAATCTTCATTTCCTTTTTCTGTCCCTGCCTATCCTCTTTCCACTCCCTCCTTTATGCTTTTCCTGTTACACCAGCACTTTTCTCACTTTGCCTGGGTAAAAATCTAGCAATTTTGATTTTTATAAAAGAATAATCATAAATAAAGTGAATATGCTTGGTACGTCAACACGGGCAAGGTTTGTTCTGAGCAGTGTAAATATTCTTGAGATCTGAGAGCCCTTGAAATGAATCTTTCACCCTTTGGAAAAGCTGTGCTGATGGCATTTATTTGTGCTCTGCAGAGCCCAGACCAAGCAGGACGAGCACATCAGCAGCCTGCAGTTATGCTCAGACACACACTGCCAGCATCACCTCTAGAAACAGCTGTTAGACAAAAAGAAGATAGGGGAAAATCAGAAGCAAGTCTCCAATTATTTCTAGTGACAGGTGCAATCTCCAAAGCTGCAGAGATTTCTGCTTGCTTCAGATAACTCTCTGTTTGGATGTCTTTCTCCGAACCTCTTTCGTTGTGACTTTGCTGGAGAGCGGTGGGATGGGCTGGTGGCCCTGGCCAGCTGGCCAAGGTTTGAGGTCTGGGGCTGCCAGGGATGCAGGGGGACCTGCAGCTGACCCTCTGCTTCCCCTGCAATGCTCCACATTTGATTTGCACCCCAAGTGTGTGACTGCTTAACTTTTCCCTTGGTTTCTTTAATGATAATTCTGGAATAAACATCTTATTCAGTAACAGTTTGCTGGTTAGGACAACTTGCTGCTATGGCTGCTGCGGCAAGGACAATGGCTCCATTAAAAGGGTTTTCCATGCTAAATTATAGTCTGCATTTTACTCCTTAAAGCAGAATTTATTCCTTCCTTCCTCCCTCCCCTGCCGGGTCACAATTGCAGCCTCTCTCTTGCCCATCTCTCTTAGCAAACACCAAGACAACACATTCTTAATATTTCAGCAACATCTCTTTCCCCTGTCAGCAATCCGATCCCACCGTACTTCCAGAGGCCCCTTGAGGTTCTTTCAATGATTCTTTTTTTTGTATTCCACACTTGGGAAGCAAAAATAAATAAATTTGGATTTGTCTTAACCTCTAATGCAATTCCCATCTTCTTTCTCCTGCAGTTCACCTCCACCACCCACGCATCCCCAGAGTGAGTCAGGGGCTTCTTCAGCTCTTGATTATTTCCGCACCTCCCCATTCATGCACTCTCCACTTTTATACATCTATTCATTGCTAGATAACTCCAGGGCATGCAACTATCTCCTTTGTGCTGTTTTCTACCCTTCCATGGCCTCGATTGTTTTTCCACAGTAACTGCAGCTGAAGGCTGTTGCTGTATATTGCCCATCGGATGCAGGTCGCACACCTTGATTAACAACAGGGACATTTGAGTTGCTTTGTACCAGATCATGACCAGGTCAGGGCTCCATGAGTACGTACCATTGTGTGTTAACTAATCAGAGCACCATTCAGGCTGGAAAAGCCCCTCGGGATCATGAGTCCAACCATTAACCCTACTCTACACAGCTCACCCCTGAACCATGTCCCTCAACACCACATCTCAAGGACCCTTCAACACAGCCAGGGCTGGGGACTCAAGCCCCTCCCTGGGCA
>JANHFX010013861.1:0-31212 GCA_027560015.1 Chloroceryle amazona | reverse complement strand
TCCTGACTCCTTTTTAATTTTTTTTTTATTATTATTATTATTATTTATTTGTACTTGCAGAAAAAAGACACTGCTAGATAAAAAACAATGAGCAATATTAGACCATAACTTTCACGCTGTCAAGCTGGTCAGTAAGCAGTGATAAATGGTACCGATTAGCACAGACATTTATGGATTACTGCAAATTGACTTGAAGCTTACTAAAATGTTAGAGAAGATTTAAGAGATTGAAATCACTAATTTTTTTGCTTGCTAGGAGTCACTGAAATACTGTGTGGCAATGTCCTTGCTGGACTTCCCATAAGTACGTTCCTGACCTGGAGATAGAAGAAAAGAAGCAGGTAGTATAGAACTAAAGAATTGTTTCCTGACATCGGGGGATCCCCTTGTGTCAAAGAAATCTACCTTGAATGCAGCTCAGATAAATGAAATTTCTTTTTTCTTTGTTCCAAAACAACAATCTCATGAAAACGACAAGGCTGAAGCTGCTTGTATAAAGAAACAGGAGGCTTTATGTCTCAGGATTCCAGGTAATTGGGTGTGAAGCTTCTTGTCAGCCTGGGCTTCTATGGAGGTCTTATTCCTACTAACAGAGAGGGAAAAGAGTTGCAGATTTCATGTTCCTATGTCAAATATATTTAAAACCAAACTCACAACAAGTAACCTCTGAATTTTACTGCTCTGAGCCTTCAGAATAGAGGGTATTACCTGGAAGGACAGCTGCTGTCTTTCACCTCTGAAAAAGGACTTTTCTAATTCCTTGACTCCTACAGTTCTCGCAGTGGAGGCATTTTTACAGCTGTGAGAAAAATAGAGATCATTACTTCAGTACATGAGGAATATCAGATACTCTGCTTCCTTGAAAGTATCTTTTCAGCAGAGAACAGTTTTGATACAGATTGCTTGCCCTGAAGGCTTTAAAAAAGAATTTGAACACATACAGGATAAAATACTAGGGGAGAGAAAGGAAAGAGAAGGAAAGCGAAGGGAAACCAGTGGGATGGGGAAGAGAAATGGAAAAAAACCCCACACATCTCATAGATTGAGATAAAGACAGTTTAATAGGAGAGAAAAGAAAGAAAATAATAACAATGGTGGTAATAATAATAGAATTAGAATATACAAAACAAATGATGCACAGTGCAGTTCCTCACTACTCGCTGACTCATGCCCAGATAGTTCCAGAGCAGCATCTCTCAGCCAGCTTTACCCTCTGAGCGTGACATCTTATGGTATGGAATATGCCTTTGGCCACTTTGGGTCAGCTGTGTCTACTCATAATTTCTTTTGCTCCTTTGGCCTTCTTGCTGTCAGTGCATGAGAAACTGAAAAGTCCTTGACTTAGTATAAATACTGCTAACAAACAACTGAGAACATCAGTGTGCTATTAACTTTATTCTCACGTTGAATCCAATTGCAAAACTACAACAGCTACTAGGAAGAAAAATACTTCTATCTGAGCTGAAACCAGGACAGTCCCCTACAACTAAATAGCTGATTTTGTCCAGATTTCCAGGAGGAGTATGACTGCAGATAAAATGCAATCATATGGAAATGTTTTTGTTGTGTCTGATCTCATGATAGTCCAACTTACTGTACTACAAATGAGAATTGCAGGATTACTTTACAGAAGAGTATGTCTGCGTGACCACTTAAAATATGCTGTCATTCCACAAGCATGCATGCTCACTGTAAAACATCAAGGAGGTAGTAAATTACCTCAGTAAAGTGGGAGTTCTGAACATTAGAGCTAGTTTTGCTTTATCTGTCTTTTCTGACTTTGAAATTTCTTTCTTGTCTTTTGAAAAGGCAGAGAGGGAAAGAAAAAACAAAAAAAAAACAAAAAACCTCAAACCACAAATATGCAAAGCCCCAAAGCTTTAATAAAGTGTTACATGTGACAGAGCAGGCAGACAAGGAGTGAAGAGAGGAGACATCTTTGGCAAAATGATGTTGACAGCTTTCAGAGATGCTTACTGTGTTCATGCTGGAGAAACTCTATGTGTGCAATAATCCACTGCTATAGCCTTGGAGGTTTCTTTCTCTGTTTCCTTTTCCTTTCCTGCCACCTTAGTACCCAACATACATGAAAACCGGCAAAACGAGCTGGAAAACTCTCATCTGTTTTTCACACTATAAAGTGATTAAATAGACAAAGAAAAAATATGTCTGGGATTTTTTGTTATTCTTGTTCTGTACTTTCCTCCTTTATGTGGCTTCTTAGTACTTGGTTGGTTGGGTTTTTCCTGTTTCAGAGGAAGCTGTTTTACACCTTCAGAATGCTGTTACCACCAGTGAGCATCAGTAGTAATGGACTTCATGTATAATTCATGCAATCAAAACTTTGCAACTGGTACCCCACATCCTGTGCCTCCAAATCAGCTTCCATAAACTGTCAGAAGTTACAGCAGTGTGGCTCACTGAGTGGCCATAAACTGAAGCACTAATGAAGCTGCCTGAACAGCACCATAGAGAGTCATTTAATCAGCCTCTGTTTTTAATTTTGATCGGCTGACAGGTGGCCAAAAGTACTGAAACACTAAAAGGAAAACAGAAAACCCGATCCAGTTATCGCTAAATGGAATAGGAAACACATAAAGAGATTCTAATCAAGGCTTTACTTTGATGGCAAAAATTAAAGATTACTTTGAAAACACCTAAGCATTTGTAGTATTAAATATTGAAATTACACTACCCAGATTAAAAATTATGGAATTAGAAGTGAATTATTGAAGTAAATGCCTTTGAGGCATTGTGACCAGGGAGGTGTCATATCTCAAATTTACATATGCCTTAGAGTTTTGTAATAAGATTTAAAATAGCATCAACTTCCCAGCTCCCCAGATTATACTTGTGCTCCTTTTCTTTCTTCCTCTCCCCATTTACACTGATTTGATCTAATCATTGGCTTCCTGAATTTAGGCAGTGCTGACTGTGCTGCCTCAAGAGACAGGAGTAGAAAGATTTGTGAAATCTAAATTTATTAAATGCACCTAGTGAAAACTTGGCTGCTGAGGTCAGTGAATGCTTGCTTATCAGTGTGGGACCTCACCCATGAGCTAAGTTCAAGAACAGTAAAAAACTGTAGAGAATGATTTTATTAGTCTGTCCACAGCTGGTAGTGGGTGGCTTACCTCCAAACGATCTGAGCATCCCTTCACTTTTTAGAACATTCTCTGGTGACAAATATATACTTTAAGCACATACATCCATAACCTGTACTTCTTACTTTCTGAATTCCTGATGCTGATATTACCAAGGACTGTGAGATGTTAATTATGTCTCTGTAAAAACATACCTGAGGTGTGTTTGAGGAGTGTTGCCTCTGGATTTAGGACTTAGACAAAAGATAAATTACCTTCTTTTAATCACTTGTCAAGTTTTCTCCAGCTTTTCAGTCTCACATCTTTCTTAGCCCCCTCTGTGCCTGTATCATCCATGATATTAAAAGTAGTAACACCAATTCATTTTATCAGGAATTATGGTTATTCTAAAGCTACTTTTCATGGGAAATTTAATATAAACCTAAAAATCTACAATACTATAAGTTCAGATTGCACTGTATTCTGGAGTGTGTTACATTAACTATCTCAAAAAAAAGCAACCAAAAACCCATAACAAAAACAAACAAGAAAATTTGCATTTACTTAGCTGAGTGAACAGTGTCCACAAAAAGGATTCAGTAGTTTAGCTTACTTTCTTCAAAAATTCATGGGAGCAGTTTTTTCAGTGCCCCTGTACATGCCAGCTTATTTTATTGGTGTCCCATGTCTTCAAAAACATTCACATCTTAACAGATGGGTAGTTGTTCCTCTAGAATGGATAGTATTTCCTCTTAGCTTAAGCTTCTGCGTACAGACAATGTACAGTCTCTGTGGAGCGGAGATAGAAAAGCCTAAGTAATAACAACATACAGGATGGAAATATGTTTGGAATCAGAAAAAAAAAAATAAACCATAAACTTCTACTCAGAAGTACACAAAACCCCATCTTTCTGCCCACAGCTGCTGTTCAATCTTTTCAAAGCAAGCCTGGATATAACAAAATCCCATTACAAATCTAAGGCAGAAATGGCAGATGCTATGCTTGCAATTCTGCATCTGAGTCTCATATCATGGGTGCCAACTTTTAACTACTCTTTCTCTTTCTTCATTACCATGAATGAAGTCAGTGAGACTGATTTCATTTATGCACTGGGTTATTAATTCTTCTAAGGTTACTATATCTGATTCAAGGGATCTATAAAGCAGTCTTTTTTTTTTTTTTCCAAGTATGTTTTATCCCACGAACATTCTTAACAACCTTCTATATACAACAAACAAAGACCTAGCAGTATTATTCAATTCTGCCAGTATTAATCAATCTGGGCAATATTAATGTGTATAAATCAGTTGAGCAGAAGCACACTGAACCAAAATGCCATTTGGAAGGGTCTAAACATAAATAAAAGGTATAAGTCTTCTGCTAGTAACAACACAATGAGAAAACATGCAATGTAAAAAAGCATATCCCTCAATGTTTATGCATAACGTTGTTCACCTGTTTCTGAAAAGATCAGAATGACTCCTATACAGACCCTACTTTGAAATATAGTCTTGAAAATTTTGAGCATCCCATAAATTGCTCTTCCACTTCTTAATAGATTGCCTCATTAATTACAAAAGACAGCAAACAAGAGTTTTGTGTGAGCTGGCATGCAGATAGTGTTCATCTTGGTGTATATGCTACGTGGAGGAATTTCTGTCAGACACTGCCTACTTTTCTCCTTTCTCCCAGCTTATTAGGTCTTCACTGTAAATGGAAAAGGTTAAAGAAAATTCTGGCAACCATAAGTACAGACAAAACACAGCAAATGTACAAAAATTACATTCCAAAAATAGCTTTGACTTTTCACACATGTTCTTTGACATTTTTGTCTTCAGTTTTGTCTCTTGTCAATTAAAATTACTGTTAGACAAAGACTATGTCTACAGTGATAGAACTAGGAGAATTTCCAGGATATATCTGCATCAGAACCAGAAGTACACTGACAACTCTGCACTTTGCCTCTGTGTGAAGACTGTCTGAGAGTAGAAAGTATCCTGGGTTACTTCACCATACAGTTTTGTCTCAGGATGTCACTTGACTGAGATGTGATCAGAGACAAGGTGAAACATCTTGAAGATGGCTAAAACAGGAAAGGAAATGGAACATACTGTTAAGAAATGTCCTATTTCAAACGTTTTGATTTCCTAATTTGAATCCATAGAACCATTTTATTTGTAGAAATAATAGAAAATTGCTTCCTGGAAGCTACCAAGCTGAAGAAAACAATCCAACTGCAAACCATTGAGATTTTACATATTTACATTTTTACGTACTGAGGAAACTGCAAAACTAGTAAGATAAGAGGAAAAATAGTAAGATAAGAGTAAAATAATAGTAAGATATAAATAGTAAGATAAGAGGAAAATAGTAAGATAAGAGGAAAAAAACCCAAACCCATCCTGTGTATTATGAGCTATCCTGTAGACCTGTGTGCCCAGTGTGTCTGCTGGTCCACGAGGTGGCAGCAATATCCACACACACCTTCTGCATCTTTGGTAATTTGACCAGATATATTGAAGCACCACAGGGACTCCGTGATAAATCCATAAGGAACAGTGAATTGTGGAGGCTGGACCAGCCCTTTTTATGCCTTTCACTAGACGTGGATGGCAGTCTGAGCTGGAGGGCCTCTATGTTGGTGAAGCTTGTGTTCAGATTGAAGAGATGTTTTATTATAAAGCCCAGACAGAACTGTGCTTGCCAAATGGCACTACTGACCAAGATAATCTACTCTAGATTCTTTAGGAATGCTTAGTGTTTGCATGTTGTGTATCTTTGTCATTTTCCCACATGAATTTATAAAACCGTTTTCTGAAGAAATGAAAAAGAAAAAACAAACAAACAAACAAACGAACCAAACCAAACCAAACAAAAAAAAAAAGAAACTGCAGCTCCTTTTGATCATTAATTTTATAATACATGGGCAATTTTGGAATTATTCTTAAATTTTTCAATATTACCAAGACTTCTTTATTTAGGCAACGTATTATCGAATTACAGTGTTTCAAAAAAAAACAGTTGCACACAGCAGTATGTTTTTGAAGGGGTCCTCCTGAAACATGAACAAAGAGTAACTGAAGAGTACTCTTCATCAGTAACAAGCAACCTCTTCTGCACTTCTGAATAAGTAGAAAGAGACTTGTCTTGTTTTCAAGGCTAAGTATTCTTGCCCTTTTTGATTCTGCAATACAATTAATTTTTGTTTCACATATTGCATTGTTATTGTCCATTTTCTATGCAACTCCATTCAGATCCCATATCTGTCCTCAAATAAAATAAGCTTACATGTTTTATATGCCTTTATATTTTCTATTACAATTTTCAACCCTCTAGCTACTGGGCACAGATACACTGGTACTGCAGGGAGGATGTTTGTATCTCTAACCATGTAGTAGCCCAGGTGGAAACATTAAATTTATTTATTTATTTATTCTGTGGGAGTGAACTTGGGATTCAAATATCACCATAACATTTATGACAGATTAAGGCTAAATTGTAGATTGTTCCAAAGTATGTGTATCTGCCTAGGACTTACTGCATCACTAATATTTAATTTCTTGCTCTGTAAAATGTCTTTTGGCTACTCAATATATAAAAAAGCATTAAATGAAACAAAACCCTGACCCAAAAGCCTATGTGGTGCTTACATATGCACGCACAGTCACTGATTTTAGAAGATGGACACAGTGTCTGCATATCTGAAAGCAGACCTATCTTCTGTAGTCCTTAGAAGTAAGAAAATAATTTGCTGTTTCCAAGACTGATTTCTTTTGCCTTTTTTGTGTGAGCAAAAGTGTACTGGTAAATTATTTTCTATCATACCATTATAATTAGGGTTGCAAAAGTCAATAATACATCCCTGAATCACTACCAGAATAAGTCTCTCTTATGCCACTTCATGTTTTATGCAAATAAGGGTTTTGCTTGATTTTCTATTGCTAGAATGTATTAAGCTTTAATGGACCAAGACAAGACTTGCATCGCAAAAAAATTAGAGCTACTGCCATAATCTTTATAGAAAGAATGGAAAAAAAGTACATTGGGTGAAGGGTGGCAGGATTAGGGGAGAATAAATTTTGTCAGATGCTTTATAGCAAGTGTTCTGAAAATTGTGATTATAGATAAATAATGAGATCTTAAATTAAGTCCAGTAGGATGAATATTTTCATCATGAATACAGTATGAATTCCTTGCTAAGTGCTACTATTGCAGCTGAGGCAAATTTTACAAAAATTTTTGCTTCCTTCAGGTTAGACTAGCATAATCCATATGGTCAAATTTAATGCCTATTTACCCAAAGTTATAAATTCATCTAGGGGTATTTATTAGTAGCAAAACAAAACACTTGAAAGGTTTTGCTGAAAATGTTAAGGAATAAGAGAAAGACCTGTAAATAGGTTCATACCCCTGAGAAGGATTTTATTCCTATCTCATTAATGTCACTGGGATCTTTTCAATTATCTCTAGTGTGCATAATATATTAATTCCTCATCTCAGAAAAGGCACTATCTACATTGACTAAATAGTGTGAATGCCTTTGCAGGATTGAGGGATTTAAGGTCACTTGATGAGTCCTCATTCTATAAATTAGTACATAATTTCTCCCATTGTCTGTCATTCCTAGGAAAAGTCTTTCTGAGAAGAAGCTGTTTGTTTTGTTGCAGGGTGGTTTTCTTGTTTCATTTTGCTTTTTTTTTTCATTCACTGAAAGGATTACTTATTAACAACAGGGTGAGAAAGAACAAGAGTTAAATCTACGTGAAACTGTGTAGGCAATATTACTGTCCTTCTACATCAGATGATTTCAGCATTCAAAAGATTTTGAGAAAGTAACTCTCCAGTAGGTAGAAAACAGACCGCTTACCTCAATATATATACCACAAAAGAAACAGAGCTCCAATGGAAGCCTTGGTAATTATCTGAATATTTTACCCATTTGTCTTGAAATAAGTGGCCCTTTCCTAATCATGAAACATATCTATTTCTAATGCCCTATAAAATCTTGTTGGTTGAAAGGTTTTGAGGTACAATTATTACTCCAAAACAAACAAACAAAAATACCAGTTCTTATTTCCTTAAGAAGTATCATTAAAAACTGAGGAATTTTGGTCATTTTGAGGTTCATGTCCTCATATGGCACCTGTGGACATTACAAAAATATCTGAAATATTAATATTCACTGACATAGACAGGTAGAGGTGTCTGGATAGACAGTTTCTTGTTGGCTTGCTTGCTTGAATTTTAAAATGCTTCTAATGTGGACTTCCCCACCAGTTCTAACTGTATTGGTGAGTAATGAATGTCAACAGATTAAACCAACTTTATTTGACTCAAAAATAGTTCAGAGTTGAGCTGTGCAGAATGAACAAACAAAGCAACTGGAACCAGGGAAGTTAAATGTATCTGTTACATGCTTGACCATGGAGTTGTTGCTTCAGTCACCTTTATGATACTTGAGATCAAGAGGCTTATTGCATGAGAACTTGGATGAAAGTCATCCAAGGAAAACACAAAGTTCATGAAACATGGTGTTTGTCACTGGATTTTATTTTTCCCTTGTGGCTGATGTGAGAGTGATCCCATCACACTTTTGTCCTTTTAAGAAGCATCTGCTGAAATATCCCTGGAACAACCTGTTACTGCAGAAGAGCTCATGTTAGAAGACGCTGATTCCCTTGAGTTTCTCTGACTCCCTTTCAGTTGTGCATACTGTGCACTACGATGATAACTCCAACATTTTTGAATTCAAAGACTAGTTTTGCAATTACATGATTTGATTTACAATTTACTTTTTAACCACTGAAGCACCTGACTGACTAAGTTTTGGTTTTGGTTTGTGGTGGTTTTGGTTTTTGTTTTTTGTTTTTGGTGGGGTTTTTTTAAGTGAAAAGGAAAAGAAAGGTCCTGGCTACCTGTGCCTAATTACATTTTAAAATTACCCTATGAAAAATTGTCATTATAGACTACTATTTATCCAGTCTCTCAGCATCGTCCAATTTCACTTGAAAATTATGTTATTCTATGTGTACAGACCCAAACAACTTGTAGTGCTGCTGTTTTAAATATTTGCAATATTTCAATCAAAAATGTTCTGCATAAGGCATTTTAATAATGTGTTTGAGTGCCCCAGGATGAAAACAGTAAGCATATGATCAGATATGAAAGATTTTAATTCATTCTACATAATCTCCATCTAGTACTCAGAGATAACCTGAGGTATCCTTACTTTGTAAATCATTGCTTTACATTACTCTTATAACAAGAGGCATCTGTGATTAGCAAACTCATTTTTTATCTGTTGGATTACTCAAACACACATAGCTTTATGGCCTCAAATATACATATTTATAAAATTACATTGTATGTAAAAAATGTTTAACATAGTTTATGGAGTAAAATATAGAATATCACGTTAACATTTGCATATGAAACAAATATTAGATTGCTTCTTTAATGAGGTAACATTTTCATGCCAAAAAGCTATCTTGGACTGAATATATTTATTACCAGTGTCATGTTGTAATATAGTAAACATCAATAACTTTGATTACTAATGAGAAATCCTACCATGAGCCTCCTCCGTCATTTCTGGATAGGCTTGCTATGTCCTGAGAAATCAGCAAGACTGTAAATGATATTATAGTGCAGCGAGAACACAGGTAATTTCATTATAACCTGCTTAATTTAGGTAAGAGTACACAATAGATACTAATTAGCCATATATCTGAATTTGTTTCTAAGGAGTAAGAGCAAGGTAGTTTGCTACTACAATTCAAATAGAGAAAGAAAAAAGTTTAGATTACAAAGATATAAATAGAAAAAGTAATTAGAATGACTCAGTAATGTTTATGAATAGCAAACAATGCTGACACATAAACACATAAAGATATTTTCACTTTTGTATGTCTTAGTAAAATTCTCTTTAATGTGGAAAGCAAAGATACGTTGTGAATGACATTGCTTGTGCATTTGATTTTTGTTTGTTGTTAGATATAATGTGATATTTTGGTCACTGTCAGAATGATATAAGAACAGCATTATAACAATGTTATAAAATAACTTTTTGACTTTTCAATTTTAATTTGGTGGTGATCACATTTCAAAACTTTACCATTTTATTTTCACAGAATTATTCTATATTCTCTGTTTCTGTGTAGCATAATATGAAGGATATGTTCCAGTCCTACTGAAGTCAGTAAAAAATCCTGACTCATGCATTAACTGTGTAGCTCCAGAAGAGTGTGATATAAAGAGATGAAAGATTATACTGTGTAAAACATCATCACCAAGGTGATGAAAAAAGAAGATAGGAGTTTGAAAGAAGGATTTTTAATTCCTGAAAGGCCAGTTTAGTTGTATAAAATACAGTAGGATGCTGGTAAAAGATATTAAGCCTGCAAAACAAGATAAAGGTGTTCTACTAGCATTTTTCTAGTTTTAGAGATACCTTGGGTATTATTACAGGGGGTAAAGCAAAGAAGAAAACAAGGAACAAAAAACAAGTGAAAACTTTAGCTGCTTCTACATGGGCTCCTCTCCATTGGACTGCAGCTCCTGTCAGGAGCCTGCTCCTGCGTGGGCTGTGGGCTACAGATTCTTTCAGAGCATGTCTGCCTACTCTGGTGTGTGGTCTTCCATGGGCTCCAGTGTGGATATCTGCTCCATCATGGTCTTCGTGAACTGCAGGGGAAACTTTTCCAGTGTCTGGAGTACCATGTCCCCCTCTTTCTTCACTGAACTTGGAATCTGCAGGGCTGTTTCTCTCACATTTCTCTCATTCCTCTCTCTTACTACTACTGCACAACACATTCTACCCTTCAACAATATGTTATCTCAGAGATGACACCATTCATCTTATCTTTGGGTCATTTTTGGAGCCGTCTGGAACTGGTTATGGGGGCTGGGGGGAAGCACACCACCTCTTTTCACAAAGGCTACTTCTGCAGCCCTCCTGCAACCAAAACCTTGCCATAGCAGTTGTCATCACAGTGCAAAATGTTGTGGCATCTGTACCCTTTTGGGGATTTTAGCTCAAGGTGCTAATTTTATCCTTTTTACTACTCTGTTCTGCAACTTCAACTAAAAGTGAGTTTAAAAGGTGTGAAATGAGTACTAATACCTGTATGAGAAGGCCTAGAGTCAGGCCTTGGCAGGCTGAAGATGGTCATTACATCCAGAGAAGAGAGAGATTTTTCAGTCTTGCAAAGCCTCTTTCTCCTACATGAAATTCCTTGATAAAGGATCAAGACATCAGGTGCCAAAAGAAAAAAAGAAAGAAGAAAGGGTTATTGTAGATTCTCTTCTACATGCTATAATGTTGTTTAATTTCTGTTGTTATAGATATGCTTCTGTTTGCATAGTATGTAAGATGTTTCTCTGTTAAAAATAAAATATTGTGCTGCACATAATGAATTAATTTCCACTTGTGCATAATGGTAGAAAGTCTTATAAAGGATAAATGATGGTCCCACTGATAAGCTACTAGTGAAATATGGCATTAGAAACAGACTCTGAAAAAAACAGTGAACATTATCTGAGTTCCTTACCCAACTTGCATTGCACATCACTCTTACAGAGAGAGACAGAGACCTCTTTTGTTCTGGCAACAGAGTTACAGTACCTTGACTACTACAGGCAGATTTTTGGTCACAAAAGCATCTTAGTATAAGAACTGTTAAATAAAACATACAAAAATAGACCAGGCACACAGATGCCAAGCAGTAGCTCCTACTCTCATGTTTAAGTCTTTCAAGGATATTAGGAACTAAAAATTACCTCTAAATGTTTGTTTCATAACCATTTATAGATTTTTTTTTTATGAGTGTTCACTGTCTCTTTCTGGATATAAGTTTTCTGTGCTATCCTGTGGCAGTATGTTCCACTGTTCCTTCATGCAGTGTGTTCTTTCTGTTTGTTCTGATAGATTTTATCTAATGCTTTTGAGCTCTTTGGTTAGGAAGTACAGTTAAATGTCATACCTCTCAATATTTCCCAGTTTGTCTTGCAGACCGAAAGATCCTTCCAGGTTTAATCTTTTCTTACTCAGAAGCCACTGAATATTCCAAATGATCCTTATCAGTTTTTGGGGATGTTTTGTAGATCTATTAGATTCAATTTTGAATGAGGAAACCAGGATTGCACGGAGTGACTGAGATGTGCATACACTGCACATATATGTGCTAGCACAATCCACTCTTTATTTCAAAAAAGTTATGGACTATGAGAATAGACTGCTTACAGCAGAATACAAAGAAGCTTGCAAAAAGCTTACCAGTCCCTCCTTCTAATTAAAAAGTCAAGTCAGGAGGCTAGTATTATCATACAATTATTTACCTGTCTCTGATAGCTTTAGATTGCAAAGATAGAATCTGTGTCGTAGAACTAGGATCAATATTAAAATGAGATCCAGATTTTTCAGTGCTACTATCATATAAACCTAGAATATCTGTTCAAAAAGTTCAATCGATCCCACAACTGTTGTCACATAATACTGAATATGACCAACCTGTATGTCTTTTTGACAGGCAAGTTCCACATGATGCATATTCATCTGGTAGTGGAAATACAGTCAAAAATCATTCAGTTCCACCTCATTTTACCCTGCTGTAAACATATTCAGATTTCTTGTCTCTACACATGTTCTTATAAGCCAACAAAGATTGGTTAGAGCTAATTCAATTTGTTTGTTCATTATCTCATAAGGATTAAAATAGGCTTCCATAGTTGTCATATTTCAGTGTTTTTAAATTTCAGTTGCAGTCACAGAACTGATATGCTCTGCTCTTTCCCATTCATTCCTAAATAAGGGAGCACAGAATTGATAGGCACCCTATTACCTAAAGAAGTGACATTGCTAAAAAGCATTAAAAGCTACCATCCTGTTTTAAAGTCATTTTCAGGAGGAAGGAAACTGCTGTTATCTTTAGATTAAAGGAATCTCATTGACTGTTTACCTTGAACACAAAGGCTTTACAAAGCAATTAGCAGAATATAAAAAGTACTATCAGAAGAAAATTCAATGGCTCTGTTGGAAATGTCACATAGAAGCTGGCTCATTTCTAAATTTTGCCTCTTTTTCATTCTCACAAAGTAAAAAGTGAGAAAAATGAAGTCATTAAACTTTTAAGAATTTTATTTCACTTAAAATATGGTATTTTTAATTAGCAAATTAATTTGGTTTTGGTTTTGTTTTGTTGGTTTGCTTTTTTAAGTGCAGTATCTACAGGGAGGAGTATCTGGGTAATTAAAGTATAAGTATGATTTAAATTGTACTTCTTCATTAATTTTTTTTGCTAATTAATGTCTTCATGTAGTAAATCACTTCACCTAGATAATATGTTGTCTATCATAAATATCTACTCCTTCCCCACTGTGGTATTTAATGCACATGCTGAAGTTGAAAGATGGGTTAAAGCACAGATAAATAAATATTAAAAGTATCTGCAAATTTAGAAGAGTTTAAAATCTGAAGAACAAGCTTTATCTCTGGATTAAGAAATGTACATGCATGCATATACATGTTGGTTCCTATAGAGAAAGAGAAATGCTGGACTTGACTGAGGTCTTCTGCAGAGCTGAACGTTGTTGTTTGAGACATTCTCAGGTATTGGAGACACAAGTGGCAGGTATGAGCAGGAACTATGGGATTTCTACCACCTCTGGAGACTCAGTGGCATTTCAAGCAGCATTAAACATGTACCAGCTTTGCCTCAGAGGAATATAGCTGACCAACAGTGAATCATAGAATCTTAGAACACATCAGGTTGGAAGGCACCCATAAGGAAGGAATCATTACTATTGTTTAAAATAGTATCTGGGCTTTTCTATGCCTTGGATGCCCTAGGCATGATTTATCTCTCTTCCCCAAAATGTGCAGATTTTCTACTGGTCATGTGCTATGTCTGCCAATCCTGAATGACAACGAGAGATACATTAAGCAACACAAACAGTATTAGAAGCCACTTCTTATGCAGCTGAATCCTACTTCAGGTATCTTTATTGGAATGAACTGAATCTCAGACTCCAATGACAGCTCTGACTAGATCTCTGTAGATTGTATTAGGACCTTACACATATAATGCTCACATCACATAAATTTAGGTGATAATCCTAAACTTCAGGCCTTTCAGTGAGATTAATGCCATACTGCATTCTTTGTCCAAACTAAAAAGAATAATAACCGTTTAATTCTACTACTCAGTGTATTTTTAAGCCACTGTAAAGGATTTGAACAGATACTTCTACAGCTTTTTCTTTGGGATGATTTGCATTTTGAAGAAACTGTAATAGTTTTCACATTTCATCATTTCACACGTCTGAGTTTTAAAAAGTTGAAAAAATAAAGACCATGGACCAGTTCAGGAAACTCATCACTGGAATTTGCCTGTATGAAATCTCCCCATAAAGCACCCTTTGCAGAAATTCTTCATAAAATCCAATAAGGAACTTCCTCAATGTATGTTATCATTATAAGCACAATAAGCACAAATTGGGAACAAACACAGTTGCAATTCCTCTTTGCTACTTCTCTCTAGTGAAGAACAAGGTGGGATGAATTAAGAATTCACTATCCATATGTGTAAAAAAGCAAGTTTCATTTCTAAACACTCCTGAGTCTGTTCTGACTGACAAGTGTGGGAATCTAATTTATCTGTCATAAAAACAAAAAAGCTTAAAATCAAGGCTCAGCTACGTACAACTACAATGGAGAAAATGGTTTTGATATCTAAAATCTGTTCTGTTCAGCTGTTCTGCTCAGTTTAGGTGTTATGAATTTCCTCCCTTCTGATGGTGTAGGCAGTCAATTTCTGGCAGCCACAGACCACAGAAAAATGTTTAATTCACAGTAGTCACCATGGCTAGGTTAAGCAAAGATAGAATCATTAGAATCTTTAGGGTTGGAAAGGACCTCTAGGATCATCAAGTCCAACCTTCATCCTAACATCTGTCTACCCATTGGACCATAGCCTCAAGTTCCATTCATTTTTTAAACACCTCCAGGGATGGTGACTCCACCACCTCCCTGGGCAGCCTGTTCCAGTGCCCAACCTCTCTTTCAGTGAAGAATTTCTTCCTAATATCCAAACTAAACCTCCCCTGAAGCAACTTGAGGCCACTTCCTCTCATTTTATGATTAGTAATCTGGGAGAAGAGACCAACACCAGCCTTGCTACAACCTCCTTTTCGGTAGCTGTAGAGAGCAATAAGGTCTCCTCTCAGTCTTCTCTTCTCTAGACTAACACCAGTTCCCTCAGCCTCTCCTCATAAGGCATGCTTTCCAGACCCTAGGAATACTAGAAGAGGAAGCTAAATGCTAGCTACCTTCAGCACCTGGAAGGGGAGATATAAAGAAGACAAGTCCAAGCTGTTCTCATCAGTGCTAGAAGCTATCAGAGGGGGCTCAGGATATGAGTAGTAGTTAGGGAGGTATAGGTTCATCACTGGGAAATACTTTTTTCCTCAGAGGGTACTGCAGAACTGGAACTGGTTGCCTCTCTTTTTGTGGAGGTTTTCTGTTCTAGGCTAGAAAAGGTAAAGGCTGAACCAGAGTAGTGTGGGTGATAGTCCTGCTCTGAGTGGGAAGCTGGACTAGACAGGTTCAGGAGGTTCTTTCCAAACAGCATATCTATACTTGTATGAAAACATCAGACTTTTTTTCTAATTCAATTTCCAGATATGAAAAAGTGATGTTTCCATAGTTTAGTATTTGGGGTTTTTTTAAATTATCTGAATAATCTAAAAATGTTGACTAACGATTATTTTATTGATCTATTTTTCCACAAATGAGGAATGTACTTTTCACTGAAAAAAACCCATTAGAGTATTTTTTATCTTTGCCAAAACCAAAATATGTCAGCATTTCTGTATGAAAATATTTTAGATTGTAAATTTAAACCAATGGGGTTTACTTTTGCTTGCCATGAAAGTGAGTCTAGAATACTTATCTAAACAATAAAATCTGTCTTTTCAGAAAGGAGTAGAATAAAAGACATGAATACCTACTCCAGACACAGCTATTCTGGAAGGGAGGGTTACTCTTCAACTGACGCAAAACTAAATGTTTGATTCAGTCGGGCAACTGGAAGGATTTTGATTCACAAGAAACCAACACAAATGTAAATACTTCATTTTTTAAGACATAGAAAACTAGAATTTCATGTGGAAAGCTCAGTTATGCAGATGTAGTGTATTTCATTTCAAAATAAAAAATATCACAAATTCCTCACTCTCTCTGTGGACTACATTTAAATTGTAAAATGACAAGTCTTCCCACAATTTCAGAATGATCTGTATTTAGTGTTAAAAATTTTACTTAGGTAACAAAGAAAGCTTTAAAGAAACTAAAGATATATGCCATGTTTCTTTATTGATATGGACATCTGAGAATGAATCATAGAACTCTAGAAGACCTGGGTTGGAAGGGACTTTGAAAGATCATCTTCTCCAGTCTTTCATGGGAATGACCCCAGATGAAATTAGCATCCTGCTCAATTTCATCTTGAAAACCTCTAGCAAAGGAGACTCTAGCACATCTCTGGAGAGGTGATTGATTTTTTCAGTGATTGATTTTTCTTTCTGTAAAAACAATTATTTCTGATGTTGAGATGAAACCTGTCTCTCCCAATGCAACTTATACCCATTGCCCCTTGTGTTCTCCATGTGACTCCATTTGAAGAGAGACCCTCCATCTTCTTTGTAGCAAACTTTAAGTAAAGAGCTAAAGAAGAGTGGAAGATTGGAAATAAGGAAAATATAACAATACTGTCACAAACGTACATGCTTTTGATTATCTGTCTCACATCTCTGCCATTTGGAGAATGTCTTCTGATCACAAGGCAAATGTCTCAGAAATGTGTTATTAACTGATCAAAACCACACTTTTCAAACTTCACATATCATGATAAATGTGTCAGAAATTATATACTAACTAGATTAGTACAGTTTCTGAAATGAACATGATGCAAACATCTGTAGATTCTGATCTGTGACAGCCAATCTATTTTCAAAAATATTAAAAAAACAAAAAAAAAGTTTTCTAGTATTGTGCATGCTAAAGACCTGTGAATGGAAAGGAGATAAAGATCTCCTTGGATGAAACCTTATAGAAAGCAGTCTTGATTCCCAAGAAAGCAGAAAAAATATGTGTTTTGAAATATTGACCATGTACTTTTATATAATGTCCAGTTAGAGGTTTCTTTTCTTATAGATGGCAGGCTGAGTACTGTAGTAGATCCCAAAGTCTGCTTTAGCTTTGTTTATATCTTTTCAAACTTCCTAATCTTTCCATATTAATAACAGGAGTACTTGTTTGTTAAAGCCAATATGGATATACTTTTTATTACAAAAATATGTTCAGTGACCAAAAGGAATAAAATTGAATTTGAATAGGGAGATCTCCCTTCCTGACTTTTTTAAGCCACAAAATAAGACAGGGCAGACCTATAAACAATGGACGCTTTGCATGTCACAATATCTTTTTGATTCTTCACCCTGTAGATAGGTACAGACTGTGAGAAACCGCACGAGGCACTAATACCAGAGATGTCCCCTTCACTTATTAAATCTACAGCTGACAGAATAAAAAAAGGCTTGATGAATTTATGTTTGACGTTTTGCCTCATAGGCCACACCAGAATTTACATTGTCTTCACAGCAACAGTGCTTGAGAACTTTATTTTGTTTTATTTTCTATTTTGAAGGATATGGCAACAAAATAACAAATAGTTGAATTACTCAAGCTTAGTAAGGTACATCTCTTAACTGTGCCTTGTAAGTGAGGCACATTAATTTCCCAGCTGTTGCAATACCAGGCTAAGAAATGTATGAGCTCAAAATACTGTCTTGTTAAATTGTCATATGCATTTAGTACGTGGCAACAGCTAGAAATTTCACATGTATAAAAACTATCACATAAAATTGAAAATAAATTCTATGTTCTAAAGATCCCTTCTGAGAAAGCAATTGTTTTCTCTGTCCAGCAATAGCTATGATTCTTTATAGATATGGGAAACTGAATCATCATGATGACTTGTTTTGCATTTTCTGTGGATGAGTTTTGTAGCTTCATTGATATATGATAACTTGTTAAGCCATGTTAAATTGATTGCTTCTAATAATTTGCTAACATTTTAATAATGTGCAATTGTTCATCAACAGAATTCTGTGTAGCTTATGTATGTCAGAAGATAGAACTAAAACTTAATCAGCTGAAGATGAATGTTCAAACTCATTCAACTACTTTCCAAGTACACACATACATCTTCAAATATACATGTAGTTGTACACACAGTAAAATAAAGATATCAGTATACTGAAGTAGATCCAGGGGAGAGTCACAAAAATGGTTAGGGGCTGGAATATTAGATATGTAATAGAGAGCCGGGATTGTTCAGCCTGAAAAAGTGTGTGCTAAGGAAAGTTCTTATTGCTCCACAGCTACTTTATATACCACTATTACAAATAAGTTAGAGTCAGTTATACAGAAGTGCAGAGCAGTTGAAAAAGAGGCAAAAGTCTCAAGTTGCAACAAGGGAAGTACTAACATAAGGGAAAAAAAAAATGCCCATCACGTATGGGTTGTCAAACACTTCAATATGTACCAAGAAAGACTAGAATCTCCACTCTTGGAAGTACTCAGAACTCAACAGGGCAAAGACCTAAAAAACTTCATCTAAGTTAGCTATACTTTGAGCAGTAGCTTAGGTAGCAGAGATATCCAGAGGTCTGTTCCAACTCACATTATTCTATGTTACAATATTCTGTGTATATGTAATTACTAAATTCTGAGCAGCTCTCCTTCCTTTTCATAATTGCTTCTCTTTTCTATATTTTTAGCATAGATTTTAATTTGGGGAGAGGTATCTGAACTTCACTGTGCTTACCATCTTTATAACAGCCAACTACAAAAATAAAATACATTTCACAAAACAATTCACTTTTTTAATATTCATCCTATCTAAGTTGTCAGAATAAATAAACATTCATGGTTATCAATGAAATTAGGTCCCAACTAGAGCTGACTGACAGCTGTGGCCTGTTATGATCTATAGAATTTAGGATACAAAATTTAGGCTGGATGCAGTGATGTTCACTGCCTCCCACTTATTGCTGACTTCCAAAAATCAAAGTTTCTCCACTGTGATAAGCAGATATATGCTTCCATAGCTTGGATTAATCATATCACAGCTGGTCTGTTGATTCTCATCAAGATATTATTCTTTGCTTCCCTGTGCTTTCTTTTTAATTTTCCACCATAAATGTAAGGTTCAGTTTTTATTAGCCATTTTCTGTCCACTAATGCAAAAAACACATAAGTTGTTTAATGACTCCATTTCTCTTGCATTTCAATTATTTGAGATGTCTAAAACTTGTTACTGTGTCACAACTAGAAATCAGTAGTTTTCAATTTTTCGAGAAACCAAGCAGTGTAGAAAAGTAGAAAAAAAAACCAAACAAACATACAGAACTGTAATTTGTTTGTTTTTTGATAAATTATTATATAACATAACTAAGACACTGCTAGTGAATATGCCATAGATTCAAGGTGCAGGGATTCAGCTGAAGGGTTTGCAATTGAAAACATAAGAATAAGTTTTGTTAGCATTCAATGTTGTCCTGAAATTTACCAGTCCAAATATTCTAGGAATGTTGTACAATTAAGCATATCACTTTTCTTTTGCAACAACAGCAGAAATTTAACTCACAGTCATTAGCAAAATACAAGTCAATGTCTTGTTTACACAAAGATTATTGTTCCAATCAGTTTCTGAAAAGTAATTATGCACTTAACACTTGGAAGAAATCCTCATTCTTGAAACTTCAGTGATGCAATCCTTTCAGTAAAATCAAGTTTAGTAATTCATTGCTGCTTACATACCACTCCCCTGCTCCTCCCATGTCTGTGGTATAATGGTGTTGGCAGCCTGAGCAGGATACCACACGGTGACCTTGCTCTGTGTTTAATGGAATAGAGGGTTGCTGCTGCAAAGCCCCGGGAGGTAATTCACATGGGGATAAGTTGTATTTTTGCATGTAACAGCTCCACGCTCTTCAATCTCACCATTTCTTCAATTAAAGAGTTATTTTGTTAGGATTTTGCCAGTAGCAATAAGGCAGCTGGCAAATGTCTGTTACCCATGGGTGCTTCCAAATATTGTATCTTTCAGCCCATGGGATCTAGCAAATCTTGTGATTTGATATCATGTCTCAAAATACAGGCTCTGGAAGATGTTAGTGTTGAAACTATATCAAAATGTCAGACAATTAGGTTTGCCTGTTATGTGTGCAGAGCAGGTCCCTTAAGTACCAAAGATGTACTGATGAAAAATAGGGCCAGCACCCTCGTGACTGTAGCAAACAAATTACTTACTCTTCCCCTCTGTATTATTGTAGCAACTCAATCAAACAAAATTCATTAAGCTGGTCGAAATTGAAACACACGTGAAGAAGAACATATGTATTGTTATGCTGTGGTTTTCTGCACAGACTGCCAAGCCCTTTACTGGCACTAATAATTGTAGCCTGGTTCTTGAGTAACTAGCCATTGACTCTACCTCTTTGAATTTACAGATTTAATTTCCTAAGGAAAATGGATCCTTTAGGAACTTTAAACCTGAAAAACAATACCTATATTCTCTACCAGAGTGATCTCAGAAACATTTGTGTAGAAGACTGATTTCCTCTGTGTACTTCCTCTATACCACTAGAAGAAGTTTTACAGGAGTTTGAAGCTTAGTAGTTACTTAATCTTTTATAAGATTTTTATTGCTGGGTCTACCTGATATAATACTTCATATATCCAGAATGTGATTCTGCTGGATAACTACTCAGGCTTTTGTGGAAATAGATGTTTGCCCTTTTTTATCCCCGCCACTCTCCAATGACTTTTTGTGGCTTTCTCTTATCAATTGAAATGCAAACAAGAGACAAATCTGTGCACATAATGTCAGGGTCATTGTTCTGCAAAGGCAAATGTTTGCCTTTGTTATTTGATGAGAGTCACACTAAGACCATGAGCCTCTACAGTCAAGTACTTGACCTCTGAAGTAGTACTATGTAATATTCTAGGAGTGGCTGACACACCAGAAGGCTGTGCTGCCATCCAGAGACCTAGACAGGCTGAGAGTTTGGTGGGGAGAAATGTAATGAAATATAGCATGGGTTTAGTGTAGAGTCTTGCATCTGGGAAAGAACAACCCCAGGTATCAGTATAGGTTGGGGACTAACTTTTTGGAACACAACATAGGGCCAAGGGACCTGGGGGTCCTGGTGGACAGCAGGATGACCATGAGCCAGCAATGTGCTCTTGTGGCCAAAAAAAAAATAATGGCATCCTGGAATGTAGCAGAAGGGATGTGGTTAGTAGGTCAAGAGAGGTCCTCCTCCCCTTCTACTCTGCCCTGCTGAGGACACATCTGGAATATTGTGTCCAGTTCTGGGTCCCTCAGCTCAAGAAGGACAGGAAACTGCTTGAAAGAGTCCAGTGCAGAGCCACAAAGATGATTAAGGGTATTGAATATCTCCCTTATGAGGAAAGGCTGATGGAGCTGGGTCTCTAGCTTGGAGAAGAGGAGACTGAGGGGTGACGTCATTAATGTTTATAAATATGTAACGGGTGAGTGTCAGGAGGATGGAGCCAGGCTCTTCTCGGTGACGATCAGTGATAGGACAAGGGGCAATGGGTGTAAACTGGAACATAGGAGGTTCCATGTAAGCATAAGGAGAAATTTTTTCATGGTAATGGTGACAGAGCACTGGAACAAGCTGCCCAGGGATGTTGTAGAGTCTCCTACCCTGGAGATATACAAAACCCACTTGGATGTGTTCCTGTGTGACCTGCTCTAGGTGATCCTACTCTGGCAGGGGGTTAGACTATCTGATCTTGAAAGGTCCCTTCCAACCCCTAATATCGATTCTGTGATTTTGTGATAGCTGATTCATAAAAACCTATTTACTCCTGATGATTCTTTTCTCTCCATAAAAGGGTAAAATAAACATGGAGAATGCTATAAACAAAGTACCTTTATCGATTTTTTTTTGAGTTGCTACTAATTTATGTTCATAAAGAGCTGGATATAACATGCTAAAGGTTTCTTTTAATGATTACCAGCCATCAGACACTTTTGAACCCCAAATTAAAAAGGCAATACACTATTACTCTATTATTACTACTTATTTATGCAGTAAGAATACACCTTGGTTCTATCCAGCTTCAGGCACCCTTTGGGAAGCACACAGACATACAATCAGAAACTTTGCTGGTCTTACAGAGCTTGCAGACACATGACCCAGCTTGCTCACTGATGCACTGCAGATTGTGTGCTAAATATGGAATAGATCCCAAGTTTGGTGTCCTGTCTCTTGGGTGTTTCTATCTCCATTATACTGTGTTAAAAAATATGAGTAGCAGCAGATAATGACTACAACATTCATTTCCTCAGTCTTGTCTATCAAGTGTAATCATCTATGGTAATAACAAATGAAGGCGATCTCCAGCATGATTCCAGATCCTGAACAGATTAATCTAATTGGAAAGGTCACTTAGGAAGAAGGCAAGACAATGATAATAAGAAGAATTTCTACTAAATGTAAAAAGATTATCAGTGAAAAGTTTATATTTTCTATCTCATTGTGAATTTCATTAAGCATGGGTATGGGAATATGTTTTGTATTAACAGGCATGTTCTTAGGGGTCCTTGTTGATGTGTGATAAGTATAAAGTGCTTGAGTGACATCATAAAATGCCAATCTAGGAAATAAGACAAGAATTAGGTGAGTTTAATTAAGAATAGAATTCAATAAAGATCTCCAGAGTACAAAAATACTCATCAACAACCTTCCTTCCTCTGCAACTCCTGGCAAATTTCCAGTTTTCAATTCCAACCTTGAAAACATGCAGCATGGCTCAAAGGTAGGAGCTGCATACTGAAATATACCTCCTGAAGAATTTCACATCTTTGAGTGGCTTTTCTATAACCTTTATCATACCATGGATTTAAGCCATTCTAAACACATTAATGGAGAGAATTTTCCACCCAAATAGACTGGAAAGAAGCTACAGTCTGTCAAGGAAATAATTAAGAAGACTTTAGCCCATGGGTTTGATTCTATTTAATTTGTAAATAATGATATTTTTTATTAGATTTCTCAAACATTCTTTTGTAGCCTTGCACATATGATGGAAATAACACCTCTTTCCCCGCAATTGCCCTCAAACGCTCCTTTATATATGGCAAGCATTTAATTATTGTGAATTTATATCTAGGATCAGATTTGACACCCTAAAAAAATACAGCTTTCTGTTTAAAAGCCAAGCTACATGAAAGAGAAAGACTAAAAAAACCTCAGTGTTGGAAGAGAAGAAAATTCATATTTAATCAAAGTATATTTACAGGGAATGATTACCCAGATCTGGGGAAACAACAGGAAAAGGAGTTCCTGGACAAATTCAAACACAAAAAAGGAAGCCTACAGAGGGTGGAAGCAAGGACTTGGAGAATGTCTATCCTCTACAGGATTCAGGGTGAAATATAGTGACCAAGGATGAGGAAAAGGCTGAGGTACTGAATACCTTCTTTGCCTCAGTCTTTAATAGTAAGACCTGTTGTCCTCTGAGTGCCCAGTCCCTTGACCTGGAAGATGGGGATGAAGCCCCCGTAATCCAAGACGAAAAGACCTAATACGTTACTTAGGCACACACAAGTCTATGGGACCAGATGGGATCCACCCCAGGCTACTGCGGGAGCTGGTAAAAATGTTCAGCAAGACTTTTTCCATCATTTATCATCAGTCTTCACTAACTGGGGAGGTCCCAGTTGACTGGGGATTAGCAGATGTGCCTTGTCTGAGTGAGAACAGAACTATTTCTGTTCAGTGACTTTACTCTTCTCAGCGATGTCCAGTGATAGGAAAAGGGGCAATGGGTGTAAGCTGGAACATAGGAGGTTCCATGTAAACATGAGAAATTTTTTCACAGTGATGGTGACAGAGCACTGGAACAGGCTGACCAGGGAGGTTGTAGAGTCTCCTTCTCTGGAGACATTCAAAACTCACCTAGACACATTCATGTGTGACCTGATCTAGGTGATCCTACTCTGGTAGGGGGGTTTGGACTAAGTGATCTTTTGAGGTCCCTTCCAACCCTGAACATTCTGTGATTCTGTGATTTTCAGCTCATTTCTTCTAACTCACTGCACTGTCTGGAGTCAGCAGCCTATTTTCACAGTGTCTGCTGCTGGCAGGGATAACACCCCATGGTTAGAGTTACTACCAAGGATTGGCATGCAGACCAAGGCCACTGCTGCAACTTGTGTACCATGTTGGGGGGTGTAGAAAATAAAAGGCTGCACCTGCAGGGGGAAGTGGACAGGACAGGTTACCCTAAACTGACCAACAAGGTATGTGCCCATATGCACAATATTCAGTATAAAGCTGAGGCATCAAAAGGAACAAGATCTTCTTCTTCCTCTCTTCTTCAATGGCTGGCATCCAAGGAGGATTGTGTCCATTCTGCCTTTGATCCTGATCCTTGTGTTCCTGAACCTAGCTTCTAAGCATGAGTCCCATCTGCCGTTGAGTACAGTTTGGGACTCCAGTGCCTGCTCTGAAGTTTCACAGAATCACAGAATTGCTATGGTTGGAAAAGACCTTTAAGGCCTTTAAGATCAAGTCCAACCATTACCTAACTCGACCAGCACCATACTACTACATACTACATACTACTACACCATATCCCTAAGAACCAGATCTAGATGGCTTTTAAATATATCCAGGGATGGTGATTCAACCACTTCCCTGAGCAGCCTGTTCCAGTCTTTGATAACCCTTTTGGCATAGAAGTTTTTCCTAATGTCCAACCTAAGCCTCTCATGGTGTAACATTTCCTTTTGTCCTATCAGTTGTGACTTGCGAGAAGAGACCAACACCCATCTCTTTTCCTTTCAGGTAGTTCTAGAGAGTAATAAGACATTGTCTCATAATACATGGGAACTGTACTCTTGATATATTTGTCAAGTAATGGAAGGGTGCCTTTTTCTGAATGGAAGTTTCTTTCTTCTCCTCCGCTCTTTCCTCCTGCTGCATGCCACAGGATTGAGAAATGTAATATTTGTTCTTTTTTGCATGTTTTCATGGTAACTTTACACAAAGCTAAGTAGTGCAGAAGTTTTCCTAGCCTGTGTTATCTGTGCCAGAGAATGAACAATAAAGAGTAAAGAATCCCTATCTTGAGTCACTGGTTACTTAAGAGTTTCAGTTTAGAGAGAAGCCTCTAACCTTTCCAGAAAGGACCATTGGTAAGTGGATGCTAGAGATCATTCCACTCAGAGCAACAGTAGCTTCAAAGCTCTTAGCAAAATTTATCATATTTTCTATGATGAGTACCTTTGAAAAAGGTCAAGGAAACAATGACAGTTTTATTGTTTTGTCTTATTGCTTTTTATTTCATCTCCTCTTTCATCTTCATATGGCGACCTTTCACAGAAATCTAAAACATATTAAAAAAAAAACAGAAAGAAAAGAAAAAAGTCTGTACAGATGTTAAACCTAAAACTCTTATGGGGCTTAAATTGCTTTTCTCTTGATGATTAAATCCCACTCCCAAAATGCTTAGTATATTTGTTTTCTGTTTGTTTGTTTTTGATTATTTTTTTTTAAACTAAACCATAATTCACTCAGAGATATGAAGTAGAAATTAACTGACATTAGAGTGGAAAATTGTTTTTCTTGGAATTGAGAAAAGTTATGAAAATTAGTTTCTTTATATTTATGGTCCATTTTTATACATGCAAAACTGATATTGAGATTTGTTTGACTGTAGGAATATGTCCATGCAGATAAATGCAAATACTAAAAAAAAAATAATTTGTAAATACCTGCCCTGAAAATCCCTTTTTCATAATTAAAGCATGTTCCCTTCATGAGAAGAATCATCTTTCAAAGGCAGGTATAAGTGTCCCCAGAACACAAGAGTTTTTGCTTCTTGCATGAGTTTCCTTCCTTTGTGTCTGGGGAAGAGACTACACCTCCCTTCCAGGCATGGCTGTTTCAGTAAGACCATCAATGTGATTTATCTATGGCCTCATAATTCCAGTCATTCTATTGCTGCACAGTGAAATATCACTCCTAGAAACTCTCCTAGCCGCACTCTTCAAGTCTGTGGAATTTTAAGAGCTGGTGAAGGATGGTATTATTTGGCCTCCACACTGCCTTTGTGCCAGATGTGTCTCCTTGTTAAAGTTCCCTTGGTACCTTTCTGGTCAAGGAAGACTGTTAATCCTTTTAGCTTGGTCACATTCCAGTTCAGGGAGCTCCATTCTGTATATATCAACTCCCTTCCTCTACTCTAATAAGAATACCTGAGGGGTTTGTTAATTTGGTTTTCGGGTCCTCATATAAGCAGTCACATACTGTTCTTTCTTATTGTGATACACTGTAATTAATCTGAAAATGCACCATGTAATAATAAGTTAAGGGGAAGATGGTGGGGTTAGTGAGTTCAAATTCAAGACTTTAATATCTTGAAATTATCAGTTTGTAAAATATGTATGGCTTGAAAGCACTATGTAGACATGGGGTCATTATCACAATTTTTTCAGCAGAAAAAAAGGTGTAAATTGCTTTACTAGTTCTATTTACATGAGCTCTTAATGGCAGTGCAGAGCAATTTCAAACATATGCAGGAAGAAAACTGAATAATATACTCACAAGGATGATCCCATGTTGTTGTGCAAAGAGGATGCATAGATAATAGAATTAGGTGCAGCAACAGCAACTCAGTGAGTAGCCTATTTTAAGAAAGCACAAACAAAAGAATGAGGGTATAAAACAGCAAATAATTTTTAGATTTGCTTTCTGAAAATTTGTAATTTTCATTTTTTATATTAAACAAAATCCAGTTCATTTTTTCCAGGAATATTATCAGAATCCAAACTATTCTGACTCTATTTGACCTTTGCTTTCTGTCTTTTGTGCAGTGTTTTCAGTTCAGTTTACATGAACTCTGCCTACTATCCTTTTTATTGTTTTTCTTTCTTTTACTATGGAATTTACAGAGTGATCTCACATAAATTAACATATGATGTTAGTAATTCTAAAATGATATGTGGCTATTGTGTACAAACACATTTAGCAATTCCAGCATTGCATTTCTTGCTTCTTATATTTAATATTGCTATGATTGCTGAAGTTAATCCATGTCTTTAACATCTGGGTCAATTGTATAATGAGTTTTATTATCAAGGAAACAGAGTTCAGGGGTGGGTTGATTTGGGTTTTTTGTTTGTTTGTTTCAGAGTAGGTTTTGAGACAGATTACTTGCCTGTTATTGGCAACTTCTTTAAGTATTTGTTCTACATTTATAGTATGAAGTTCACAATATCCTGACTTCTTTATCTCCAGTTTCTAAACAAAACAATTCTAGCAGTTCTGGAGAAAGTACTGACAATACCTAAGCTCACTGCTGTTCAATTTCAACTCATTTTAAGTGCAAGTTAAGCTCTTTCAGTATAGACTTGTCATTTTGTGACTGTTTAATCCAAAACAGCAGAGGGCAGAGCATGGAATTGGGATTAAAGCCTGCTCTCCACATGTCTACAAGCATGGCATATACTCAAAAGAGTGGTTTGTGAATGGGACTAATTAAGGAACATTCAAACAGAAGGGTGTGAATGTGTAGCTGGGACACAGCCTTGGCCACCAAAGGATGCAGGAGGAGCAAGAACTTTGCTACAGTTTCCTGTGAAAATATCTGAAATCACTCACATAAACCTCTGCTTACTATTGTCACCAAGGATTCTTCATCATTTTTTCTCCAAGGCTCATCTGCAATAGACCGAGTCCAGAAAGTCATGATGAAAACGACAGCACCACATTTGTTTTCAAACTTTTTGCACAAGCTCTTTTTTTTTTCATTCAAATTTGCATACCTATAGTTTCTTTTTGGTAAACAGTTTTCGCTTCTCAGATGTCTTGGCTATGAAATCTTGTTGGCTAAAATGAGCTTTATGAAAGTTATCACTATCAGAGCTTCTCAAAATCTCTAAACATTTTCCAAGCACCCTCAGCAAATCTCATTTCTATCAATCTTTCTTGAAAACATAACAGCTTTGCTGTTCATCCTTCTTTTCTGTACTTTCTGATATAAGAATAAAAAATATGAAGGCAAATATCTTCCAGTCAGTACATCATGCCATCAGTCTAATAGGTCTAAACTTGATCACAGCAGTGATTGTATTTGTAACATTGGTATTCAAATATTAGAGAAAGCCATAAAATTATAGTCCTTCATTTAACTGTAAATCCATATGACTGTCTTAAAGACAAAAATATTCTCCTTTAAGCATTTATAATGTTGATACAGCTTTTACATCAATGCAATATCTCATGGTCATAATTTTTTATATGAATGATCAAAAGAATGGAAAAATAGCTTTCAGGAGTACTGTACTGATGGACTAGGAAAAGAAGTTGTGAAAAAAAGGAATTAAAAGTAGGAATAAAGCTAAGGCAACTTTGGTAAAACTGACTTTTTTTTTTCTATTCTTCCCTATAATTATAAAGATCTTGAAAAACACGTTCACACAAATAATTAACAGATAAATACATAGCAAAGGACTTTGTTTTTTGGACTAGGTGTAAGTCTAAAATCCTATTTCATAACTCAAATTCATAAGCAGACTACATGAGTTTACCAGGTAAAAGATGTCATTGTTAGTTGCTCTTTCAAACTGCATCATCATCCTATGGGAGTATACAATAAACAAGCAGAAAAAAGTATAGCTGGCTCTTCAGCTTGTGACTCTGGGATTTAATCTGCTGTCTGTTGGAAGCTCTCTGGTTAACCCGCAATGGGATACCCAAATAAAGTAAGCAGTATGGTACAGTTCAGCCTGAACTTTCAGCATTATAGAAAAGTATTGTTCTGATACTTGATGAAATATCTTGAAGAAAATTAAATGTGCTAGTTGAGAAGGTAAGCCAGCTTTACGTAGAAGATAAGATGTGGAATACAAACTTCTCAGTAACAGAAGATAAACCAGAAGGACAGTGTAAGAAGCTGATAAGATAGTTTAATATTGTGGAAATGTGTTACACACAGTGAAGTAGGTATGATGGGAAATTGAAGAGGCATAGAAAACTTTTTGCTCTGAAGTTGGAGACAATGAGGTATGAAGATTTTTCCATCACACAGTAGATATTTTTCCTGCCAGGCAGCAGATTTTTCAATATGCAGCACATTATTTTGTATATAAACTTTAATTTGTTAGGAGTGTGGAGATGATCCTCCCCTGTCTTGGCTAAGCAGGTTAGTTCCTGAAGGATAAAGCCTCAGAGGTGTTTCTTACCATTCTTTCACACCTGAGTGTAATAAATTTAAGTTAAATTTCAAGTGGTCTGGCTATTTCTTGAAAAGATAAAGTGACAAAGACTTTGAGCTCATTTAAAGGAAAGAGATTTTTTTTCTTATATACTATTCTTTGCTGGCTTACTCTTTTTTTATTAAGGTGACCAATGTGCGTATAGTTTGTATTGAAAGCAAGTATGTTTTTGTACACTCACGGGACACATTATCTTCTTTGTAGAGAAGATCAACATTAAAACTTAGTCATTTGAAGTGAAATACAGAATTCTTTGAAATAATAGGTAACATCCACTGATATTAGCTAAGTCAGGTCTCCAAGTTTCTCAGGACAAACTCCTGGGCCAAGATTTCACTTTGGGTATGATTTTTCACTGTACTCCTTCTTTCTATAAATAAGCCTTGGTGCACAAATTCTTCATACTGAAATATGAAACATAGACACATAGAATAAGAGAATGATAGAGGTTGGAAGAGACTTCTGGAGATCATCGAGTTTAAAATCCTCCCATTCCTTACTCTCATCGAAGTGTATCAGTATTTTTCCAGGTGGAACAGAACATCCAGAAGCAATAGTGAGTGGGCATGTCTTGGAAATAAATTGTTGTGTTTTCTTTTTTTTTAACACTTCAAAAATTTGGTGAGAATTTTTACAGGATAGGACCATGTCATCTCACTAGCATGATTATTGACTGGTAACCCCAGGTCCCCTTTCCAAAATCCTGTTATTTAAACTTTCCTTCCTCATTTTCTAAACTAGAGGAATGTTATCCATTACTCTCTCTCTCTCTCTCTATATATATATATATATGTATAACCAACTGGTGTGATAGAGGAGATGCACTTGCTATGATGATTAATGTATATTATAGTGTGCAACAGATTAATAGAATTTTCTTGAAAGTATGTCAGGGTATCTCACCACATTCCTTAACCAGTCTAGTTTAATCTCTGGGCTGCTTGGACCATAAAGCATTTGCCTCAGTTTAATTTCAGAAAGGCTCTGCAATATTCACAGAAACTTGTAAGTGCCAGGTCTGACTTATGATCTATACCTCCAATATAGACTTCTAAATCCTATGTCAGTTCCAAAACAGATGGCTCGCTCTTTTTACTCTTACTCCTTCCAACACTCATGCAGAACATTCATTTACCTGAATGATGAGCCCTGTATAGTTCTTCTTAAGACTTGCTATTTCTTGGCTGTAGATTTTTAACTTTAATGAAGAAATGGATCATAGTCAAGATTGATCCAGTTAAGAAGCTGCTGACTGTTTTCATCTGATGCAGTAAGGTGAAAACCCTGTGAATCAGCAAGGGCAATTTTAGAGTGAGGAAAGAAATATTCTAGGTGCAGAAATTTATGTGAAATAGAGACCAATTGTTCTTGTGATGGGTCTCATGCTTTCTATATCTCTTACCTTCTTTTTTTAACATCCTTCAAGTTTAAGACTTATTGATGCTTTACTACTGACTTCTTTTTGTATTTATACAAACAAAAATATCTGTTGAATGTCAATAGTTTGGTCAACAATAAATATTTTTTAAAAATATATCTATTTAGCATATTAAATGATTGCAGTAAGAATAATAAAGGATCTCTAACCTGCTTCTAGATTAGGTTTTAAAAAGCACTCAGGTTTATAATTTATAAATTTAGTTCTTGGACTCAATACATATTTTCCTTATATATTTTCCTCATACCTATCTATATATTATAATATGTAATACATAATAATATTATCTAATATAGAATAATGTTACAGGAT
>JANHFX010013860.1:0-10946 GCA_027560015.1 Chloroceryle amazona | reverse complement strand
CCAGCTGCCCCAAGCAGAGTCACAGAACCAGTTTCACAGCCTGGAGTAGAACTCTGCTGAGTCACCACAGAGCAAATTCCAAAGTTCACCTTCTGCCAACAGCCACAAACCTTAACGGCATCGCAAAACCACTTACGGTACCGGCAATTGTCAACCGATTCCTCAAACAATAGCAAAAGCAATTCCCATGCTCCCAGCCCGCATGCTGAGCACAGTGAAAGCGCTTGCAAATAAAACCATTTCCACCCCCACAAACAGATTACTACTCCATTGTATTTGCAGAGTAACTGTTCCAGCAAGCACAAAGCCTCTTCCTCCTCCCCAGTGTTTATATTTGAGCCGAGTCCTGACAGTTATCAGGGAAGATGGGGATAAAGCAAATCAATTACAGTAACAGACTCAGCATCAAGCAGTTTGAGCACGCAGCAGTCCGGGCACGCAACTCTCGGCTGCGGAACCGGAGCGGCTCTCTGCAAAGCTAAACGCACAACAGGAACAGCTTACATTTGTGCTGTGGGAGTTGAGAATCTCAGTATAATGAACATAATTAGAAGTATTACCTTAAGAGGAAGCGATTTATTTGTCTGCAGAAATTCCTCTTTTAGAGGGGTTACCTTTGCTCTCTCCAGCACGTATGTCCAGTATTTTAGGATCTTAAGCTGCTGCCTTGATTTTTATTTTTAAACCAAGTTGAAAAGTGTCAGGTATATTTGATACACAGCATCAGTAGCCTAGTCCCATCAGAAGGCACCGCGTTTTACAAAGGCAAGGAACACTTCAGGATCTCCACACTGTAAGTTCTCAGTGAGCAAGCAACTGACAGAGCTATCTTACCGATTTCTATGGAATGGGCGACCTATACTCAAAGAAGCAGCATTTGTTTTATATGATCCTGGTGTATTAAAGCCATTCACAAATCCACCGTTAGGAAAGGGGGCCTGCAACAGACAGAACAGTCTCAATGGCCGAGCTAAAAAGAAAAACGTTTGCAGTTTCATGAGATCAGCTTCAGCAGTTATTCAGCTAGCCTGGGCTGTCGAGTCTACTACGCTGTAAGCTTGCTATTAAAAACCCCGGCAGGTGAACCATCTGCACCTCTACCATATCATCAGAGTCCTCCTGTGCCTGGAAGAGCCACAGGACTCTCCTGCTACCACCAGCTACCAGTTAACAGTTTCACAACAAAATGTCTTGAAACAAACGACAGCCGGTGGCGAGACCTGCAGCCCCTCTGACCACCTCGCTCTACTGGGCCCATGACGTAACGTCAAGTATCATAAAGTCGAAGGGACCCGACTAGAAACCCCGTGTGCCCTGCAGCTGACAAGCCCACTAACGCTCCTGCTCTGTTAACCAAACCGTTCCTGCTGATCTGGGGTCCCTCCCCTCACTTCTACCACCTGTTACTCACCAGTGGCGTTTCAAAGTAAGGTGCAGGATTTGGAGACCATGTCTGAGGCACAATGCTGTAAATCGAGTACTGCTGAGGACTATATACAGGCTGCATAAACAGTGGGGAGGCAAACTGTGCTTGGGTTTGAACTGGCTGGGTATAGACACTGGAATCCACCACGCGGTAACCATTCTTAGCAAAAAACGTGTTGATGGCTTTTATCCTTGCCTGCAAGATAGCGAATCACATCGCGCACATTAGCGGGGAGAACAGGACAAGCAGAACAGCAAATCTTTCCTGCCCACTGAAATAGCAACAGAAGGGATGCGAAGAGGAAGTAGGTTCATTACTGCTTACAAATAAAATCTCTGATAAAAAAAAAACCCAAATCAGTCCTGGTTACATCTGCGCTAAAGGAAAGGGGATGAGTTTAAGATCAGCTCTGCTTTATACAGCAGTAACTGCCCAGACCCCAGTCACAGCAGCTCCTCTCACGGTGTCAACAGCTTGCTCCAGCCTGATCTGTAGAGCAGCTGACTAAAGCTAGAGACTCCTAATGGCAAGAGTCCCTCTCCTGAGCTCTGCAGCCCCAGATTCTGGGGAAAGAGGAGAAGGGAAGACAAAACAGGAATGTATTTCACACCATGGGAAGCAGCACTGGGAACAATCAGCAGCCACTGAACTGTTAATTTTTCAAAGCTACCCACGACCTCAGTCAAGTTCAGGGCCTAGAGAGCAAGAGTCAGGAACTACCCCTTAGCTCCCCCCCAAATGCAGACTGTTGTTCAGATACAAATGATAATATAATTGGAGTCAAATAGAAACCTTATACGAAGCAGTCTTACCATTACTGGCTTGCCCTGAAAGGTTTTCACTTCTTCCCTTAAGTATTTAAATGCCTGCAGATACAAAAGAGATTTAAATCAGACTACCTTGATAGAACTGTACTTCCTAAGAGATAATAAATCATTCACTAAGTCACGGTTTCACGCTTCCCCATCAGCCGACCTCACCGCGTTAACACTTCAGATTTGGGATACGAGATGGCAGTTATGGCCAGAGTACTGAGCCAAGAGGCAAACAGGGGAACTGTAACCCTGCAGACTCTCAACCTTCTTCACTAGATCCTACCAATGACCTCCTAAAGTGACAAAGGGGGATCAGTAAATAAACACCTCTTTTCGCTACAGGAAGCGCGCACGCAATTCTCGAGCGGGGGAAGCGTTAACAACAACATCGAGACGCCGTAACAGTCGAAAGCAGCCTTACCTGTTGTGCATCTGTATCGGACTGGAATGTAACGTACCAGTTGTTGTTGTGAGCAAACTCACAGCTTATCACTTTGGGGCAGTTTTCATTTTTAAACAGAGCCTTAACCTCCTGGGGAGAGAAGAAGTCAGGCAGTTGAGGAGACCAAGCTGAGCACCAAACCAACACAAGTTTACATTCTGGGTCCTCAGCTGCAACTTCCCCTTGACCAGGGATGTTCTTTTATCCCCCTGACAGCTCTGCCAGACACCAAACTACCCCCTACTTGCTGCTGAACCTGAGAATGCCAGCCCAGCCCACAGAGCTCCCCAAGTGAAAAGCAGTGGGCCCATCTGGTAAGAGCAAGAGCAGCGTACAATGCTGCTATTTCTAGATGCAAGAGGTAGCAAAGACCTGGCTTTACATCAGGAGAGTCACCTACACAACAACAATTCTAAGGAACACTTCTAAATGAAGGCAACCTGACAGCTTTCCAATAATCAGATTTGAGAGCGCGCGAAGCAGCTGCTCTGCATTTTCACTAAAAGAACTAATTAAAAATGCTAGTAGACAAACACCCTGTGTTACAACTTTCAAAAAACAAAGAACTAAATCATTCTGTTAGCCAAATATCAGTAGGAATTTTATTATCCTCCCTCCTCTGGGCATAATGAGCTCAGCTCACACTGGGTCACAATGAATGAGAAATGTTTAGTAACATTTCTTGCTGCCAAAACAACCGTCTGACTTCAAGTAAAGTTACCACTGTGACAAAAAAAAATCAGCCTGAATTCCAAGCTGTGCCCTGGACTGATTTTGCTTTTGGTTCTGAAAAAGAGATTCCTTCTCTAAGAGTCCAGCTAGCTGAGGTTTGGGGGGGGAAGAGTGTGCTTAAGAGACTTGTAATACGTTAGTAAATAATGGGAAAAGAACATTTTTTTTCTGTGTCTTTTCTTGACAACGCATCCAGGCAGAAAAAGAAATTATTCGCGTGGTTTACAAGAAAAATGTCCGTGTTTAATCAGATTAAATACCAGTTGACCTCTTAAGCAACGCTTCCTGTTGCCATCTGAAGCACTGCTGGACATGCCTGCCCAAAACATCAAGGGGCTTTATTGCTTTCTTTCCTATTTACCTCTATAGGTGTTGTTTCAGGGATCTCACGGAGAATGATAATACATCGTTTGTGGTTTGGTCTTACTTTCTCTCCTCTCTCATCCACTTGTACCATAGGAGAAGCTAAAATTAAATACAAAAATGGATATATTAATATTGGATGCCGTGCAGCGCAAATATCTCAGCGATTCTAGATTCCAGTATCCAGCTGATGACAAACAACTGTGATGGGCTGCTTAAAAAACCAGGTATCTTGAGTTCTGGTTTACTACCAGAGCAAGAGCTCCACTGCTGGCAGTGTCATACAGTAGCCTCTTACTGGGGCAGATTATCAAAGCACAACCAGAAATCAGGAGTCTGTAGCAGACCCTCATCCAAACATCTCTGCAGAACAAGGCTCCCATCCCTTCACCAGTACAACGTGCCATTACCAGCTAAGAGGTAAACACGTTTCTCTAAAGCAAGGGAAGATTCAGACACCAAACACCCCAGACTTACATCTCAAAACTTCAAGAATAAGGTCCATATCAGTCGTCAGCTTCTTAATTCCTTCCATGTTGGCGATTGTCCATATGGGAACAAACTGATCGCTATCCATTTGAGACATCAAGTAGAGATCCTTTGAAAGATTCTCACTAAAGAGAGAGAAGTTCACTATTTGATAGGAATCCTGACATTACAGAGCTCCGCAGGGCAGGCTGCGAAAAGGCCCCTGGCCGAGAGAGCTCTGCGGGTCACAGGCAGCTCAGCCAGCCCACCATCTGACGACCGCGAAGCACTCAAGTCACACCCTGCTCTGATGAAGGGACACAGCTGCACAGACAGGACTGAAACAGCTGGAAGGTCCCGCAGGGTGTCCGCAGCCCTTTAGCAACTCTCATTCCACATCACAACTCGCACTCCCAGTTAGCGTTCTACGGAAACGATGGCACACGGCAAGGCAAGAAAGGGGAAAACCTGGTGATTGTCATAAAGGGTTCAGACAAAGGTGAATTAATTGTACTGTACCGTGAGAAGCAGAATTCAAGTTGTTTTCTCAAACATTCTCTAATGTCTTCTGCGGACACGGTGGAAGAGCCATCACCTAGAAATCACCACAGTCACCATCAGGTCTCAGTTTCACAGTAAGAACACAAACCAAGAACGCATTTCATTGTACAATGAAAGGGTGACTCGTGCCGAGTAAGACCAAGAGGAAAAGGTCATCTGAAACACGCTTGAAGACCACCGTGCTACATGCTGTCTACATCCCTTGGTTTCCACCTCCTTGGCCAAATGCTGTGGCTCACTCGGATCTTCTTTAACACACACGGAAAGTTCCTACTCGGGATTTACCAGTCGCACTACAACTGCAGCTGGCTTCAGAGGATTACAGAGACCAACAGTGCCGCTCTAACCTGATAGCTCACCAGACACATCGTAGATTTGGTATCCGAGATCTTCAGTTGCCAGGACAATTCCATTTGCAGAGGCTTCGTCAACTCCTGTGCCATTCCTTGTGGCTTCACAAGATGGGGAATACATCACCTCATACTGCTTGCAGCTATCCTCGGAAATCTCTATGTTACCTGGCAGAACAACACATCCATAAAAAAAACTGTCAGCTGCAGGGTATTTTCCATTTTAAAATAAGTTTGGGCTACTGGCATTAAAAAGAACCGGTGAAAGCACCCAATGTCCTTCAGCAGCTGCTCTGTACGAGCACTTTCAGAAAGATCTTCTGCTCTAGGGTCTCTGGGATAGGTACATATTAAACACCCCAGCTCCTCGAGACCAGCACAATTCCAGATGAATCCAACAGCTGGGCAAAGGGGATTGTTCCCCAAAAATCAACGGCTCTGCTCAATCTTTTCAGTGCTAATTAGGAATCCACGGAACACAAATGTTGGGAAGAGATACTCCTCAACTACTTGCATTAGAAATTGCTTCAAAGCAAGAGCACGGCATTTGGGAAAATCGCCTTTAATTTGCCAGCCAGATAACGCTGCTGTGATCGCCCCACTTCGTCAGGGAGAGAGGAGCGAGTTTCTCTCAGCCAGTGCGCAAGCTCAGCACTCGCCCTCCGCTTCTGCTGACTTACCAGAACCTTTCCACGGGGCCGCACAAACTGAACCCTCCCTTCTTCAGCCCTGACTTTTTCCAGGGAATCTCCTGCTTCCTAATCGACGAGCCTCTGCCGCATTTTGAGCGGCCTCAGCTATACAGTTAGTTTCCTATCAAGTCTAGGCCAAATCCGAAGAGCTAAACCCTTAGAATGTTTAGCTCTGGATGATGCGGCGAGGATGGAAAACGGGGACTGCAATGGAATGCAGCCTAAGCTCGAACTAACTGTAGATGACTTGCAGCCTCTACTCCAGTACCAACGCTACCACCTAACTGGTCTCATCTGCACCTCAGTGACCTACCAGGATCATTGGTGGCCCTCAGATCCGATCTTCCAGTTCACAGGGTCAAGAGGATGCTAAAGTGCAGCGATGGCGAACGTGAATCCATTTCTACACATTCACCACCCTGTTCCCCTCTTAGCGCGTTACTCGGTCATCACCGGGCCCCTTGGATCCTGTTACCTGCTGAAGGATTCTGTCCTGGCACAGCTCTGGACACCGCCTGGAATCCCCAAACCAAGGCTCACTGCTCAGACATAGAACCCCTGTAAACTGCCTCCTGCTTCACACCCGTTGCTCCATCAGCACCAACAAGCTCAAGAACAAGAGCGAGAGGTTGCGTCTCACCGAGAACTCCCGCAGAGAGCCCTCAGCTCTGCCCTGCGAGGGACAGACCGCAGCCAGCGTTTAAACACGAGCCCGCGACCCCCTCACCCTCGGTGTGAGTCCCTTGCGCAGCCGCCGTCTCTTGCCACGGGTGCTCTGCGCCATTTGTTGGTGGCACAGCCTCAGCACTCCCCTGGGGTACTTCTTGCCACACTTTTGCGTTGGGGTTCAAGCCAGCACCTTTCGATGTTACCTGCTGAAGAGGCCAGAACACTTTTATTAGGAAAAGGAATCCACAGATGCTTTAGAAGTCAAGGCAATAAAGGTGAATTTAGTGATTTTCTATAGCTTTCCGCATCTCAAGTGTCCAACCAGTTATTAAGCACCTATGTGATTGTTCATTAATTAAAACAGGACAATCCTTGGTATTTTCCAAGTATTTCATTTCTACCTCCATGAGATGTGTTGCCTCCAACCTCTCTTTATTGACATCCGACAACATCAGCGGAGGAAGCGGCTAGCCGTCAACGACTCTGGTAACTCATAAGCTTTTAAAGACTTGACTGTCATAATGCTCCAGGCCCCTTTCACCAGAAAGGGAAATTTTCCCTCCTCCAGACCCCTTCCTAGAAAGGAAGGTAAAAAAACATATTTCAAGGAGAAGAAACTAATGACTTACTGAATTAGTGACATCTGTACCAGTCAAGCACCCCTCACGCTACGCCAGCATTCCTCATGAACTTACCTGGGTCCTACCCCACCTCCCCATAGTAGTTCACCTACGTCTTGCGCACACCACCGTACACTAATAACTTCCTTCAGCCTGTAACCAAGGAGATTAAGGGTTTTGAAGCGCCAAGACAAACATAAACATCATCACAGCCTGCTGGGAGGGGGAACAGGATCACCTCCCAGTGAGACTGGGCAACGAGGACCATAATTAGAGTAAGAGGGTAAACAACGACAGGAGAAACTGCGGGATTCCAACCTGGAGCCTGACAAACACACGCTTATTTCTACAGCAGAAGATGGTGCCCTCCAAGTCCCTGTCTCAGAGCTGCTCAGAAGCTCACTTGGGTGAAAAGTCCCGAAGAGGATACGCATTGCAATGGCTCTCACGCGGCCACAATGAAACCAGCTCCCTCCACACAGACACGAAAATGACATTTCTGCAAAAATCATCCCCCCGAGAATCCCTCGCACCCCACGGGCACCTAACACAGCTTCCTCCAAACGGGCCCCTTCCGACATCGAACGGCCGCCCCACTTCCCTCGGGCCGATTGCTTGGACACGAAGGGCGAAAGCTGTCGCGCCGATTCGCCGGTAAGGAAGTTTGCTATTGCAGAGGCCGGGCTCCTGGATTCGGCCCTGCGGGAGCGGCTCGCGACCAGGCCTCCGACACCCAGCGAAGGGATAAGGAAGCGGTTGCAATAGCTTTAGAGATAATTCCTCTGCCAAGGTCACACCTAGTTCCAAAGCTATTTGCAGCAAGGACAAGCCCAAATTCAGTAACAGAAAGCCTCCGAACGCTGGAGAGGCTCAAGACGGCCGCGGGAGAAGGAAAGACAAAGATCCAGACTTTTGCAAGGCCCTCTTTGGGGCTCAAACCACTGATGGAATCCAGACAGCAAAGGAGTTTTCCCTCTTTGGTTCATTTTCGCAGAATATAGCTGGAAGCAGGAAGAAGAACTAGAAATAGTTCCATGTGAAGGCCGCGGGTCCATTTCCCCTCTCAGTTTTCAGAGCAGTTGCTCTGAAAATACAACCTTAGAAGAAAAACCGGGTACCCTGTTGCACCCACATTCTGTCGCTGTAGCTCGAGTGCAGAACTCGGCTCAGCCCCAGCGCTGGTCCCTGCTGCGGTGCAGCACCTGCTCCCGGACCAAACACCAGCAGATCGCCCTTCCTGGAATTTACTTTTCATCAAAGCAAAAGACGACACATCCCCAGATGATTCATTATTTAAAAAAAACTAACCGCTGCCTCATGGCCCCGCGTCTTGGAGGCGAGCATTTAGCTCAAGCTGAACATGATTTCAAGGCACAGGGATGATAAAGTGAAACCGAAACACTCTGGGGAGGTGACAACACTTCTGGGGGCAATCGGAAGCCAAAAGCAACGCTGAGCGCGGCAGATGACGTTGCTTCGGCACATCCCAAAAGTCACCCGTGGTAACGGGGAGTTCAGAAATGCCAGATCCGAGTGAAAAGCGCCAAGGAACTAAACTGATTCAGGCTGATAAAGCAACAAACGGGACCCACTGGCATCCCGGCTGGGACAGACACCTGAACTGGCGCGTGGGCTGCTTCCTCTTTGTTCCAGAAACACTTAGTGACACGCAAGGCAGTTCTGCCAGACCCTGCCCTGACGTCGTGCATCTTAATAGCAAGACACTGCAGACTCGGAGGATAAAAAGCCCCTAATTTACATCAGCTCTTTGAAAAATAGAGTGTGCTGGGCTCCAGGAGCAGTGCTGGGCTCCAGCAGCAGCGCTGCTCCCTTCTGGCAAGCGGCTCTTCTGAAGAGAAGGCCAAAATATCAATTCTTGCTTATTTAACCCAGGCTAACAAATACTGAGCCTGTTTGATTGGCTGCAGGACAATCCTCCCAGCTGCTATCGGGAACTTTCATGATGAGGTTAAAGCTTTACAGAGTTACAAAGGTTAGGAACGCTTGCTGGTTGCCACGAGCTGACAAAGCTGTCCTCCTCAGCACAGCTCCCCTCCGGCTCACACTACTCTGGGCAAATGTGGGTCAAAGATTCCCCTCCAAAAAATTGATGAGCGAAGCCTCAATCTCATTTTGGGAGGATGGCAAGGAAGATTTTCTTATCAGGACAGTCTGAATTGCATTTAACAGGTCCGATGGGGCTGACAAAAATGAAAGCGCTCAGCTCCTTTTCAAGCATTATATTTTAAGAGGTATTCAAATTACCCTGCAACCAAAATCTTAACACTGAGCTTGTGACTGATTTCCCACAGCAGGCGGACTCTCCAAAAGGGAACCAAACTGAAAAGACTTGAAAAGAATTTACTAAAAGTTGTGAGATGAGAAACTAAACATTTTCCAGAAGTGGAAATGTAAGCAGAGAGCAAAAAAAACCCCCACAGGTCAGCAAACCTACAGGAGCCTGGCAAAGAGAAGCCTTGTGCTGGCCGGGGGACACGACAGGCTGGGGCACAGACACGTGCCACAGCGATTACCTGTCACCTTCTCAAAGCTCATCCCGGCTGAGAAGCGAATCGAAAAACAGAAAACCGGCGTCAAACCGAAGTCAGAACTCCCTGGGAATCGACCACAGGATATCAGGTAACCAGCTCGGCACCCTGACCGGCCCAGCAATTCCCAGAGCACACTTCAGCTCTGCTGGTCACAAGAGGGTTACTCCCACTCGACGCAGAGGGGTTTTTCCATCGGCCAGCACAAACACCCCAGCACTGTGGTTGTGCCATATGCAGGCGGTCCCACCTCCCCCGTGTCCCCGGTGTCCACCGCGTCTGTGCGACCGGGGAGAGCCCAGGGGTCTGTCACCTAGAGAGGAGCCTCCGCTGCTCGGAAAGAGAGCCAGCAACGCTCAGCGCTTCACAGGCCTGGCTTTCTAGCTGGGAAACATCGCTGGCAACAATTAGGGCAGCATCCCCCCCACCTGAAATGCACGGATTCCAACTTTCCCAGTAGCTCACTAAAAAATAAGCTTAGGAGCACCTACCTGCCTGACCAAAGCAGGCCAGGCCAGGCCACATCAGCTCCACCTGCACGATGCATTCAATGACACTCCCAACACACCTTCAGGATTGACTACGGGCAGGCTGGCCCTGGCTGCAAGCGGAAAGCACCCCCCACCCCCCATCAAGGCAAGAGGACAGCACGGGCCTCGCGCCCTCCCTCGCTGCGAGGGTTTCGAGCTAGAAGATACCCAAGGAAAACGGAATGCCACCGTGAAGGAAGCAATTCAGTCACCACGTGCACGGTTCAGTTAAGATCTAACACTGACAGCTACCGCAACTCGGCCAAGCCTCCCGAAAGCTTCAGGGCTTCCTCCACGATCCAGGTCTGCACCTTATTTTTCATGCAACCCCAAAGATGCCCGAGATAAAAGCTGCTCTCGTCCGCTTGTAAGCACCCGACTGCAGCGCTTCTGAGCACCTGGTCAGAAGCTCAAGTTTCCCGTCCTGGCAGCAAAAAGGCACCTTCAGAAAATCCCAACTGTCCTCGGGAATTCACAATTACTCACCGCACTACCAGCGGGAGAGAAAGGGAGCGAACGAAGCACCCAGAGTCAGTCTCTGTGCCCGTTGAGGATTCACCAAGCATCCGGCCACGCAGTGCTCCCGATTTCCTTCGCCCCCCCGCTCGGCGCAGCCCGAGCCCCATCCAGGACCCCGGCTCCCCGTGTCAGCCCCGGCGGACCCCGAGTCTCTTTCCCACGCCCGCTCCTCACGCACCCCCACCGGGCCGAGGCCCCTCCCACCGGCCC
>JANHFX010013859.1:0-25614 GCA_027560015.1 Chloroceryle amazona | reverse complement strand
TTACCTCACAGGTGGAACATTCAGTTCAGATTTACGTAAATGCTTTAAGACTAAGACTTTGCATGTATGTGTATATTTTATATTATACATATATAATATGTATAAAAAAATTTGAGATTTATTTTTAAAATAAATAATGAGGTTTTGACTAACCATAAGATGCTTGTTTTCTTAGCCCAAGCCTCAGCCTTATATGATGCCTCCACCACCTCAGCTGCATTACAATGGTCATTATACTGAACCATATGCATCCTCCCAAGGTACGTTGCGATAATGAGACTGTAGCATTAGGTAGCAACAGAAAAGCTGAGGTCTGGCATTTTTACCTTGCCATGTCAATGCACAGCTAAGAGTAACTGAATAAGCGTTGGTTAGCTGTGTCTGAACAGAGGATATCTTTGTTTGCTGTCTTTGACATAAAGACTGTTCTTAAACTTTGCTTTCAGATAACCTCTTTGTGAGCAGTCAGAATGGATACTACTGTCACTCTCAGACTAGCTTGGATAGAGCCCCTCATGACTACGGTGGCCGTATCCGCAATGGTAGTGTCTACAGCGCACACAGCACAAACTCCTTGAACAATCCACAGCATTACTTGCAGCCCTCCCCCATGTCCTCTAACCCAAGCATTACTGGAAGCGACGTCCTCAGAACTGATTATGTCCCATCACATAGACACAGTGCACTAATCCCGCCTTCCTATCGCCCGACGCCGGACTATGAAACTGTGATGAGACAGCTCAACAGGGGAATGGTGCACGCGGATAGACAGAGCCATTCAATGAGAAATCTTAACATCAGCAATTCATATGCTTACAGCAGACCTGATGCCTTAGTTTACAGTCAACCTGAAATACGTGAACATGCTCACTTTGCTTCCCCACAATCTAACCATTATCCATTTAACCTCAACTACAGTTTTCATAGCCAATCCCCCTATCCCTATCCTGCTGAAAAGCGCCCAGTTGTTGGGGCAGTCAGTGTGCCTGAGTTGACAAACGTGCAGCTCCAGGCTCAGGACTACCCAGCACCAAATATAATGAAGACGCAAGTCTATCGGCCACCTCCCCCGTACCCGTACCCAAGACCTGCAAACAGTACTCCAGACCTTTCCCGACACATCTACATTAGCAGCAGCAATCCAGATCTTATCACAAGGAGAGTGCACCATTCTGTCCAGACATTTCAGGAAGACAGCCTGCCTGTGGCACATTCTCTTCAGGAAGTCAGTGAACCTCTAACATCAGCACGCCATGCGCAGCTGCAGAAAAGAAACAGTATTGAAATAGCAGGCTTGACTCCCAGCTTTGAAGGAATAAGAATTAAAGAAAGGACCATGTCAGCTTCTGCAGCAGATGTGGCTCTTCCGAGAGTTATCTCAGAAGGGTCACAGCCCAACATTCTCATGGAGAGAACAAAGCAAAAAGACAGTGAGCAAGAATGTGTGAACTGTGATCATAAGAAAACCCTTTCAGATGCCACTATGCTGATTCACAGTAGTGAGGAAGAAGAAGAATTCGAAGAAGAAAACAAGGCTAGTACAAGTCTTTCTCCTCTCCCTGAAGATCAAACCCAACTTTCATCCGTTATGGGTGGTTATTCTCATGATTCAGTATTGAACTATCCTTATAGTTCTGTTGCTTCATCTGCTGGCCCTTTGCATATTCTTGAGCCTAAATTGCATATTACAGAGACAGAAAAGAGAATGAAAGATATGAGCCCTGTTCATTTAGTAGTAGAAAACCAGGTACAGAGAAGAGGAGGAGGACTACTTACACCATCTATGTCAGAATCTGATCTGACAACATCAGGCAGATACAGAGTAAGGAAAGATTCAGTAAAGAAGAGACCTGTGTCTGATCTTCTGTCTGGGAAGAAGAATATTGTGGAAGGCCTTCCCCCGCTAGGTGTAAGTGGATACTATTCCTCTTGTTTCAGGTTGTTCTGTAGTGGGAGTTGTGTGGGGTTTTTGTTTGAGATCTGGGGTTTTGATCAACCCAACATGCTTTTAAAACATGTGAATTAAAAGCTACCATAAGCTTGAGCTTTATTTTTTCTGTTTTTCCCTGATGATTAACTTTGCTTAGCTATCTTTTGTCACTTTCCCTGCCATGTCTGACTTCTGTTGGTATAGTCCTCCCACACAAATCCAGCCGTGCAACCTCCATCCATCCAATACACCTAACCTGGCTAGCAACTATTGAATGAGCTAGTTTAAACTCAGTTCTAGATCCCAAATTCTGCCCTACCTATGCTTACCAGATGCAACTCTTTCCATTCCATTACCAGCTTTTTAATCTTCCTCTCACTGAAAAATGGGATGTAGCTGAATGTTTACTTTTATTATTTGTTTGCTTTCTTTTACCAGAGAGGAAAACCTGATGCATTAGGCAATAAATTCTTTCCTTACATTCTCTTCTTCCCTCTATACCTTCTCCTTTTTATATCCTTTCCCTTTTGCCTTCTCTTCAAGTTGTTTTATGTAAATAAAGGTTATTTCTTGCTTGCCATGTCTCTTTCTCTTAGGCCAGTCTTACAAAGCCATAGTGAATAACTGCAAGTTTCACCTCCCCTGTAGTTTCCACCTCATAGAAACATCAAGGTCTGTGAGGAACTGTACAATGCCACTGGCAGTCCCTACCGCTTGTTTTGTTCAGTATGTAGTCTGTAGCGTATTTCAGGTGTGAATGGAGGAAGACCATTTTTATTTTGCCTTTAAAAATTGATTAACTTTGCATGAGTTGCTGTCAAATAGTCTGCTCAAATTGCACTGCAGTAGAACTACCATTTAACTTCTGCTGTAGGAACTGTTACAGCTGATGCTGCAAAACCTAACCTATGTAAAAGCCATGTATTTGAATAGTTACTACTCTAAATTTTTTTATCTGTCAGATTTGTTACACATGAAGCTGAACACAATGAAATCAGCCTTCATCACCTTCAATTAATTTTACAATAGTGTATGTTTTCCTAAATCTCCTTCCTCCTGCTTGTTATGTGGATATAGGAAAAAAGGTGCACCTTCCTCCTTCTGTTCAAGTTTAGATAGTAACTGTGTTTTGTTCTCCAAAAGATACCTTTTCAGATGGGGATGCATCTAACAAAATCCTACCTTGCTTTTCCATCTGATAACTATCTTCAAGTCAACCTTTGAAATGAAATTGATATTAGAAAAATACTTTCTAGTTCACATTTAACCGTGCCATAGAGAGCGTTACCTTTCAGTATTCAATATGGAGATGAATATCCTGGTAAAAAAGCTGGCCCATGCCACTGTTTGCACATTTTTCTTTTCAGTGAACTTACTGTTGTGTTTTGTGTTCACTGTTAAATGTGGCTTCATCCTCTTATCTTTGTCTTCCTAATCCTTACCACCATTTAGCTTTTGAAAGCACTGATTATCATTAATGCGGCATATACACTCACAATTTCAGTGGGTTTGTTCACAGCCAAATTTAATAACTGCAGGAATGATAAAGTTTAGGGTTTTTTTAAGAATCATTTGAATTATTCCTTCATAAAAATTCCTCTTTGGCATTTTTCTCAAATACTGTAAAGTAATTCAGGTTCATGGCCTGGTTCAGGGCTCAGGTCTGTCTGCAGTTCTGTGTCCATGTTTTGTACATGCAGTTTGTTACAAACTTAGTCAACATTTAACAATATACAAATATCTTAAAGGTACATGCTCATTGTTAGGCCTGCCTGTAGGGAAGAAAAGTGCCTGAAAACTGTATAGTCTAGGAAGGAATAATTTTTATGTATTTTGGGGGTTGGAAAATGATTTCACATCTGTCCAAGAATGTAAATTATCCAGAGTTGTTGCCTCACACCCTCAGTTATGAAGTTTGTAGGGAACAGTATTTGTCATTCTCATGCACGTTAATTAACCTGTCTGGAATGAAGACAGACTTGTGTTCTGTCCTTGAGGAATGTAGCCCCACCACCCTAATCTTACTCCAGTGCTTATCAAAAAATAAAAAAATGGTCAGAGCTGTTTGCAGAAAGGGTCAAAGAAGTTGCCTTTGCTTAACTGAACTCATCTGGTTTCTGCTTTATAACTCCATCAGATATTTAAGAATATTTACAAGTGGTTTTTTTTTTCTTTTGCAGGGTATGAAAAAAAATAAAAATGATGCAAAAAAAATAGGGCCTTTAAAGCTAGCTGCCCTGAATGGACTAGCTTTGACTAGAATGCCTCTGCCAGATGAGGGGAAGGAGGAATCAACAAGAGCAACAAATGATGAACGAGTATGTTGAAGTTTTTAATGCTTGATTTCTCTTTTTTAGACTAGTGATTTTTCAAAATGAGATGTGTACAAATGGTCTTTGTGTTGATTTTAAAATGCTGTTGATTGATGTTGTGTTGATTTTAAAATGTCAAAGTAACTCAAGTACTGAGTATATAAACAAAGTGAAGAATGAGACTTCTTATGGACAAGTCATTGATAGAATTATTTGGTATAACTAAGATTTTTCTTTAAGATTTAAGATGAGAGTGGTTCAGATAATAGTTCACCCTTTAAACCTATGGAATGCAAATGAACTAGTATCCACTGATACAATTTTATGTCAAGTCTTTCTTTGGTTTCTCTTAATTTTTGTGTTTTCCAGGAAAACACACAAAAATTAAAATTCTGAGTGTGAGATTGAGCTTGTAATTACTAGTAATTTATACATTTTTTACAATACAGTCTATAGTTAAACTGCATCCTTAGGGTACAGGTTGTGCCTTTTCTATTTAGCTATTTTCCTCAGGTGGATCTCTGAAAATACAGATGGAACTTGTGTGATCTGCAGAAATTTTAAATTCAGTAAAAGATCTCAGATCACTGAGAGGACATCAGTTTCTTGAATTTGAGGTTCTTTCTTTGTGAAATGGAAGACTCCAAGTACTTGTCAGGGTAAACAACGTCAGTAAATGTATTTCAGCCTGCCTCATATATCAGTAGGTGCAGGAAAGTGCAATATAGTCAATAGCCAGCCTGTGAAGGGCTCTCCAGAACAGTGCTCTCATCATGCAACTGGCTAGGGAACAATTAGATAGACCAAGGTCTACAGTAATTCTTGTACATTCCACAACCAGTGGTCTCTTTAGAATCCAGTTCTGAGCAGACCCCCTCTGTCTCAACTTGTTGATGGTCACTGGGCAGAGATTAGAGCCTGAAGGGGCAGTCCTGCTCTCACAAACTGCAGTTTTAAGGAACAGGCGAAGAAAATTAAATGCAATTCATGCAGTAGAAAATCAGTCTTGGAGTTTGAAGCCTTGGAGTGAGATCCATATGAGAGATTGACTGTTCCATTTCAACACATTTCAAGTTCTTTTTGAGCTATAACTCAAAAAAAAGGACCATTTATATACTCCTTAAAGATCCTAAGGGACAAAAAAAATACCATGTTATTGCAATATAGTTTACATTTAGTACCTGTATTGGTTATTTCCTCTTATAGCCATCCTCTCTTCCTGGATTGTCCTTTATTGGATTCAGCCATATCCTTACTCAGCTGTCTTTGGCCAAAGTGCTGAAGTAAAAGAAGAATCCATAAAGTCAGGTTACAAAAAAGACATGTCACTACACTTCCTCTTCAGGCAGAGGCAAGCTAGATAAGTCTGCCTTGTGTAGAGGCAGAATAGGTAGCATGAACTGGGAGTGATTCCTAAATCAGTTGAGAAGAGGCAGTGCAAGGCAGGCATGCAACATGAAAGTAAGTCCAAAGTGCAGATATTTTAGTAGATGACTTTAAAGTTGACTCAATGCTTTTTTTATTGCTCAGCTTCATGTTATTATCAGTTTAAATGAGGGAATTTAGCGTAAATATAATAAAGGACTTTATACAGTTGATGTATGGATGTGCAGATTGCCCATGATTGAGGTTTTCCACCTTCCTCTGCAACATTTGGCATTACGGTCGTTTGATACGAGAGAGTTTTCTGACCTGATACTGTGGAGCAGTTCCTGCAAGAGGCTGGGCACATGTGACATAGATGAAATTTCCTGGCTCAAATCTTACATATTATTCTTCTAATTATTGTTGGCAAATAGATGGTGAAATTCCAGACGTTCTTATGATTTAGAAAGAACTTGGTTTTGAAAGAATAAATTCAGAGGGATGGAGGGGAGCAGCATATTTAATAAAACAGATTGAATTATACTAATAGAAAAAAAAATCTGGGTTTATACCTCAGATGCAGCAAGAGGCTCTAAGAAGTTTTTACTGCTGTATACAAAGTGTATGTTCAGCCTAAGAAAATGCAGAATATTGGCAGTCAATTATTAGCTCATTGATCAAGGCAAGTGTTTTGTTTTACTTTTTTAGAGTTTTTATTCTATCCAAATGACACAACTGACTTTAATTTTTTTAAAAATTATTATTATTATTACAATGTTAAGAGAAACCTTTTCAAATAAGATAAACTAACATGCTATACTGAGCAGGAAGATCAGTGAGTATTTGTTTTTCAAAGATACTTGAGGTAGTTCATAGTTTAGCATGCCTGTGTGGTTTGGCCAAATATTTCTTTGCCCAAGTGGGTTATCTTTATAGAAACAAGGAAATAATTTTTCTCTCACCAGTGGTATCCACAGTCTTTGTGACCTAATGAAACATCACAGAGTTCCTGCTTTTCACTTGAACAAAATTCCTTCTGGTTAGGGTTGCGTCTAATTTATTCTGGTAGGTTTGTGAAAACATTGGAAGCTGGAAAAGCACTGAAAAGGTGTGTGGGAGAAGAAAATACACACATTTTATCCTTTGTGAATCCTTGGTTAAAATAGACTCACCGTAGAACATGACTTTGTATAGTCATCTGTGTTCTGTCTTTCAGTGTAAAGTTCTGGAACAACGGTTAGACCAGGGGATGGTGTTTACGGAATATGAGCGCATTCAGAAAAAAAGACTTGTAGATGGTGAGTGCTCAATAGCTCAGCTTCCTGAAAATGCGGAAAGAAACCGGTTCCAGGATGTCCTTCCTTACGATGATACCAGAGTAGAGCTCGTCCCAACCAAAGAAAATAACACTGGTTACATCAATGCATCTCATATCAAGGTGAGAGGAGTACTTTTGGATAAATATTTTATGGTGCATGTGGTAAGTGAAAATGGATTTGGCTATCAGTTTTGGTTAGATTGAGTGAGAATCCCTCCGTCTGTGTCTTTCCCCTCTTCTGCAGAGGACTCTCTGGGGAAAGAAAGAACCTGGTTTTCCTTATTGCCTAGAATGGAGGGTTAATTATTGGAGAGGTCTTCTGTGTTTCACTTCTGTATTGATCTAGTGTCTCCTTTCTCTCTCTGTATTGTCTCTCTGTAGGCCAGTGCTAACAGAATACCCATTATTCTCAGAGTTAAGGTGGCAAATAGCTTTCTAACAAACTGATATTCTTTCATTAATTGTGATATTTTTTGAACTGCAGTGATAATCCTTATTATTTCTTCCTCTTCTGTACTCTCAGAGCAGGATTCTGTAGTGTTGCAATCTTTTAAATTTGTGCATCTTCAAACAGCTGATGTAAGATTTGGGGAAAGGGAGGTTTTGGTAATTACTAATCTAGTGGCTGTCTTTTTACAGATCTCTGTTGGTGGCATAGAGTGGGATTACATTGCTACACAGGGCCCTTTGCAGAATACCTGTCAGGATTTCTGGCAGATGATCTGGGAACAAGGGATTGCCATTATAGCTATGGTGACAGCAGAGGAAGTGAGTATAAACTGAGTCAGGATTCTCCTAGAAATTCTGCAATGATTTATTCTGTTGGAAAGCTGCTTTGCTCATTAAGAAACTCTTACACTGTAGTAGTACTTAATGGGGAGAGATATGGTGTTAGGTGTTACAGTAGAATTAGTTGTTTGAGTGTTCTCATGTTTCTTGTTAAGCAAGTGTTTTACTTTTAAGGAAAATGGGCGAGAGAAAAGCTTCAGATACTGGCCACGTCTTGGTTCAAGACACAACACTGTAACATATGGAAGATTTAAGATTACCACACGGTTCCGTACTGACTCGGGCTGCTACGCAACTACGGGTTTGAAGATTAAACACCTTCTCACAGGACAGGAGAGAACAGTTTGGCATCTGCAGTATACTGACTGGCCAGAGCATGGCTGTCCGGAGGATTTAAAGGGGTTTCTCTGTAAGTTGTATCTAATATTTTGAGATTGGATTATTTTATTTTTTTTTAATATCTGCTAAAATGACTGCTATATGTCAATTAGCTTTTGATAAATATGCCAAGTATTCTGCTGTAAAATGTTTCTTCACACCAGCAACAGAATTTTTTTTTTTGGCAGGAATATACCTCCCAGTTTGTTAAAGTGACTGTTTATGTCTGAAACCACATATCTAATTTACTAAAAGTTCATATAGATTAAAATGTAATTGCATGACCTATTACACAGCTGAGTGTGTTTCAGCAGTAGCAAGATGGCCACAAGCTGCCTTTGGTGGGGAACGGGGGAACAAGACAAGGAAAGACTTAGAAAAGTTGGATGATCCTTCTAGATCTGTATTTCTTTGGTTGGGATATGACTTGTGTTTTATACAGTGCCTCTTTTTTCTGTGGGTTATCATCTGTTGAATTACTACTTTTCTGGTGCTCACACCATAAGCCAATAGCATGGTTTATGGGGCTTCATCTCCTAAATTTATTATTCTTCTCTTGTTGAACTTAATAGCATACTTGGAAGAGATACAGTCAGTGCGGCGCCATACAAACAGCACTGCGGATCCTAACAGCTCTAATCCTCCTGTACTGGTACATTGCAGTGCAGGTGTCGGACGCACTGGAGTGGTCATACTGTCAGAGATCATGATCGCTTGCTTGGAACACAATGAGGTGATCTTTCTTCTCTCCCCCTCTCTGGTCATCTCTCCCCCTCTCTGGTTCTCCTTTCCCTTCTTTCTCATGCTTTAAATGATGTTAGGTAGTGGAAGAGTAAATAGCATGCCTATTAAATATTTTATGGCTGTTCATCTTTCCTGAGATGTGGCCTTTGGAAGAGTGTCTACAACTATGATTGAAAGAGCTCTTAGCAATTCAAAAGAAGTTAATAATCTTCTAGAGTTGCCCACTTACATACTGAGTACTGGAATTCTTATTCATATTCTTGACTCTGTAAGATGCTGAGTCACAGAGTGGAACAAGGTATGTCCTAGGCTACTAAGGGTAGTTCAGGATTTCACCCTGACTTTACCACTTCTACTTCATGCCTTAGTTTTAATGGATAATATTCAAGAACATGCTTTGTATCCTGTCTCTGTGCTTGTTACTGAGTATTTTATTCTTAAGTGTAGTGTATTTGCAGTATCAGTCTCAGCAGAGGACAAAGCGGTAGTTTAATAGAATAAAACCTGGTCCTCTTTTAGCCAGAAGTGAACGTTTGTGAAGTGTTTATTAATAATATGATATGCTATCTGAGACTCAACAAACTGACTGTTTCAGTTTGCAAACCTGTCCCAACACTGTGACAGACTTCTGCACCTATTAGATTTGTGAAGACCCCTACCCGATGAGATAGGCAAGTTTAATATCATGCATTTCACAGATGAGGACGTAGACATGGTCAGGGGTTCAGCACAGCCCATAATGTAGGCATGGGCAATGAATTGTCAGAGCAGCTGATTCTAGCCTTCCATTACTGGTACTGCTCTGAACCTCCTGCTGAGAAAGTGCAAGCCAGCTCACCAGTCACTTGTAATGGTTTGTTCTCTTCCTTCAGATGCTGGACATCCCACGAGTGCTGGACACGTTGAGGCAGCAGAGAATGATGATGGTGCAGACTCTTTCGCAGTACACTTTCGTTTACGGAGTTCTCATTCAGTTTCTCAAAAGTTCTAGACTTATATAATCCCTGCCACTTCTTAAGGGACACTGCAAGAGGTTACAGAATAAAATTACAATTGTCCAGGCAGACCCGCTCTCACTGGTGTTTTCTTCTTACAATGAATCACACCATTACCTTTTAGGGATGTGTGCCTTTTAGGGGTATGTGGCTGTTAAATGCAAGTAGTGTTAACAGTCCCTGCAAATCAGGATCTTTGCTGGACTAAATTCTGCCCATGTTCAGCTGCAGTCATATTGGATGGTGGTTTTACTTGTACTGGTCTGTAGTACTTGCATATGTTCTTCTAAGTGGTGTTATTCTGGGCAAAATAATTATCTTATGGAATGGAAATACATGGCATAATTTTACTAACATCATGTTTTAAAACATAAATGATAACTGTGAGAAAACTAAACTCTGTAGATACACACAGGGGGAGAAACCTGCTCCTTGGGAATGTCAAGGTCTTACGCAGTTTCATTCTGCTTCCAATTTTCTATTTAGAACAATCCACCTATATTTTTTAAAAAGAACTTCTGGTTTCCTCTGGTTTACTTGGCAAAATTAGCAGCTCTTAGATATTTTAAGCTGTTGTGTTAAGGATGGTTATTTTTATATTCAGTATTTTTAATTAGGAAAAAAAACAACAAAACCAACCAAACACCACAACATAAAACTTTTTAAACAGCATAATATTTTCAGAGAAGAAGGCTGACAATGTTTGAAATAAGTTTTAAAAAATAATGCAGAAAGTGCTAGGGGAAGCTACTGGTAGCTAGTTGTGGTGCCACGTAATAGAACTGACAAGTGAAGGATGATGCCAGCTGTCGATAACTTTCATTTGAGTGGAGGACATTTACATGCAACAAGCAGGTAACAAATACTCTAATTAACTACAAGGTTATTGGAAACAAATGGATGAAAGTACATATTCAGTATTATTCATATATTTAGAGGACAGTTTGATTTTACTGGCTGAAATCAAAGTGGATGCAAATGTTTAAGCACTTTTTTTGCTCTGTTATTTATGTAGTTAAACATATAAACTATAATCATGCATTGTTTCATATAGTAAGATACCATTACTAACCTGTTATTTTAGGAAGAGCCTTTTAAGTTGGTGAAGTGAAAGAGCCAAAATTGGAGTAAGAAGGTGCACAGTGGTAAAGCAGAATTGATTGTACAAAACATGAGGAGGTGTGGCAGCTATGGTTGCTGGTTTACACGGTGTAAAAATGACCATTACAAATGTTTATGTTCACAGTCAAGAAAGCCTTTGAAGCACTGGAATTTTCTGTAGAATTCTACAGATTATTTTGTCTGTACCAGAACAGATTTTGTTAATGCTGTTCAGTGTGGCAATGGAGAATATCCACAGAAGCCATTTGAGAAGACCTGCAGAATGTAAGAGCTCTTAGAGGTAACACTGGAGATGTGGGTATTTTAGTAGCTGTGTAGATGGCAGAGTCAATGGCTCTGCCATGGACCTGAGGAGGTCATACCCTTGCTAGTTTCCATTTTGTCCCGTGGGTCTGGTCTAATGGCAGTACCCCTGAATAAAGTGTTAAATAGGGACAAACAGGGACAGTATGGCTTCACCTGCCTTTTCAAGTGTTTTAAAATGCTGAGTTGAAAATCCCTATTCAGAAGTGAGCTACTAGTTTGTAGATCTCTGACCAGATTTCAAAAAAACCCATCTGGTGGACCAGTCTGCAGGCATGTTTAGCTGTCCATTTTCCTTGATACCTGCTTAGCAAAATGAAGCTGAAAGTAATTTTTATCACTGGTGAAACGATGTTCTTTTTCTGAGCTGTAACAAGAGTTGGAAACTACTGAGTAAGTAAAACCCCTTTAAAAAAGTAATTGCCTCCCAAAACAATGATTAAGAACAATAAGTAGATTGCCTCAATTTCCTCTGGAACAAACCACTTCCACAAAGAGAAACAAATAGTCCAAATGACATTGTGCTAATATGTCATTCTATACAAAATGTGTAACTTTAAAGTCCACAATTAGTCTAGTGCATTTGGTCTACTTTCAGGCAGTCTGAATTGTTCTACTGTTAGTAAACATAAGATTGACTATTTCAGATGGGGCGAAAAAAAAATAGGGTTTTTGTAACTATAAAATGCCTAGGAACTATTAGCTGTCAAATGTTAAACTGGAAATCTAGAGGAAACCAGTTACTGAAGACTGATTCTTAACCATATGAATCTTGCCAACAAACCAAATTGACATATCTGTGTTAACAGAAGAATCAGAACAAACATCCTTAGCTATTTGCATCATGCTGTGTTTTAAAAACCGCTGCTTGTTGCCACAGTTTGCTTCTATCTTCAGAATGGGAAGGTGTGCTCTAAAATGAAGCTTCTACTGTTTCCCTTTCTAAACATTGGACCGTGATCTTCATAACCAGATCCATGCATTTTTTAAATGAAATTACATACAACCATAACTTCAAACAACAATTTTTAGTTGTTGGGCAGTTGCTGGAGCAGAAGACCAGCTGTGAGGCATTAAAAGGAGCAGCTGAAACAAACAGTTTAATCCAAAATTTAGAGGATTACTTGAGGTGGGTGAGGAAATGTGTGTCTTTTGGCTTTCTTTTCTGTTTTGCTGAAAGGTGTGTTCACTCTTAGAGGTGTTTGCTCTCTAGTCTGGTAATCACAGTCATGATTTATGTTTTGGTTTTGGGGTTTTTTTAAGCATAATGCTACTACCTCCTCCACTTCAGCTTTCAGTTCTGTCCATCAGGAGTCCAGTTTTGCATTAATAGACTTCACCTTCATATACTTGACTTTATGGGAATTTTCTTACTGAAGATAGCAGGATTGCTTTTGTATGTGAATATATGGCTCCAAGTGAGCTTTGCAAATGAGCAGTTTCTGTTCTCAAGATACCAAATTAAAATACTCTTTACAACCCCCATAACAAAATTAATTTTAAAACCATTCTTTAGATTTTTGGTTAACTTTTAAAAGAAAATTCAGGTTTTAGCACTTTGTTTTGAGCCTTGAAAAGGGATGCTTTTTTACATGTGGTTGTGCTTTGTGAAGTGTTGGACATTTTAAGAACATTCACTGTCTGAATCCAGTCACAGTGTGGGTCAGAGATGGATTTATTTGTCTAAAGCTTAAAATTTCACTATCAGCCTGTCCATTTTGCCAAATATGCTTCTATTTTTATGGGGATGAAAGCAGATAATTATGCAAGATTTGAGCTGACTTTTTGAGTAATAAAAGGTTGTATGAAGACATTCTTGCAGTAAATGGTAAAGATGATGCTGATCTCTAGGGATGTCAGAGCTCTCAGGGATAAACAGAGGTGCTATATAGTGTCAAGAGACAGATTGGACTCTCTTGTGGACTAGATGGAAAATGCTTTTTAGGATCAAATTCTATCAAGAGTCAGGAAAAAGACCCACAAATTGTAGTAGGGGCTTCTGCATATTTGATTTCTTTCTTGGTTGCTCTGATGTGAGGCTTTTTGGCCAGTGAATCTTTGTAGTCTTGGGCTAGCAGCTTTTCCCTAAGAACACGTCAGAGCCCGTTCGTTGCAAAGACGTCGCTGATGTAGCAGATCACTCCTCGCCCTGTTCCGAGGGAGCAGATCCATGACACAGAGAGGGGTGTTGCATAGCTTTTCTGCAGCCTGCAGAGCAATGCTCTCCCCTTCTGCCGTCCCTCACAAAGAGCAGGAGTTTTATGCTGTAGCATTGCTCTCATCATGATACCTTTTGCACAAGTCAACAGTAAAAACTCTCAAGTGTAGGGTGGTATGGTTTGTATCTAGAAAGAAATTTAATTCAAAGCAGGCAAATAAGACAGAGTTTCTATCATTTCTCTAGATGAATAGCTGCTCTAAATAATCATCAATGTCTAAGAAAAAAAAGGTAAAATAATAACAAATAAAAGCAAATTAAATGTGTACTGAAACGGAAAAAAATCTTGGCATTTTGAGAAATGTGTTTGTGGCTCCTCTTGTAATCTTGTGTATCTTTTTTTGAAGTGGATGACATTTGGAACAACTTTAACAAAACATTAGCTTCTTGAGTAAGAATACAAAACCTATCTGAGGCAGCTGATACATTCTTGTTGTTGGAACAGCTGTTGAAGTTGAGTGGCTCACAGATTTCAGTGGCCTCTGGACCAAACTTGGGAACTTCAGGGTTGTTTATCGTATAAACTAGCTGTGTAATGAGACCTCAGTAGTGTTACCAAACCCCTGGACTTAAAAACAGTGAACTCAATATTCTATTTCAATAATTAGTTCAAATTATTAAACTAAAACCATTTCAATTGCTAAGAACTCTGTGCTTTAGAGATTGGGTTTGAGTTTTATTTTTCAATACTGCAGTCATGCAAAGCCATAGTCCGGGCATGCAAGCTGCAAAATTCTTGCAGTTCTTCCTGATATTGTAGGAATTAAAATTGGCTTAGTGACAATGAAAGCTTGAGCCTGCAAAGCACGAATACTCCCATCTGCTTTAAATTTAAATACAGATTACTAGAATTAATGAAAAGAATGCAGCAGGAATGTGCATACGTGATGCTACGGCATTCAAAAGTAGCTGAGATAGTTGGGAAGAAATTCCTTTGTGTACGTATGATATGTTGGAAGTAGAGAGTGAGGATTTGAGGAATGGCTGAAGGCATTTAGAGGTGAATTTGGAAAGTTTTGTATCCACAGCAGAGCTGCTAGAAAGGTTTGATTCAGATGATGTGTTTTTCATGGCAGGGTAGGCTAAGCGAATGTGTAGTCATAGGTGTTAGTTTTACTGGCTTTTTAAAATGTGATTTTTGAAACTCCAAGTATTTTTTTCAAAGGCTCTGTTATTTTTAAATATCTTATTTCCAAATGTATTTAATACAGTCTGCCAGCTGAGTTTCTGTTTAGGTCAGATTTTTTCAAACCATGGTCTCTGGTTTTACATATGCAAAATGCAGGGGTAATGGGCATATCTGCAGTTTTGCAGTCTCATTTCTAATGGATGCAGGTTAGATGATTTTAGAAGTCTGAATACTTTATGAATGCAGACAGGTGTTGATGGTAGGTGTGAACTGCATCAGGTTAAGGCTGTTGGAAGGTGGAGTTTAACGTGTGCTTGGAAATTCTGTTGCAGTGCAGAACTTGCAATACAGTGATATGAAAACAATATAATACTGTGCTAAGGTAAAGGAAAAAAGAAAACATGAACTTTTAAAAGCTCTTGCAAACATGCCTGTTAATAAAAGGAAAAAAAAAATATCTTAGTAAGATCCTGTTGGGGACCAGCTAAGTTGGTGCATTCTGTTGGCATTACATGTTGCTGTAAGGTCCGTGGGGGCTGAAAAGGATCTGTTAACTTGAAGGAGCATTAAAAAAAAACAGTTTCTAAATGGCCTTTGGTTCTGTTCTTTGCCATTTTCACATGCTGCTGTGTTCAGTGGTAATAACTTGCTGTTTAATTAGGAAATGAAGGTAGAAATCAAATGCAAAGAATCTAATTAATAGAGTTTACAACAAATCCAGCATGTGGCAAGTTAGAGAGCAAGTCTGTAGATACCATAACATTGTTTTGGTTCAGATACATAGCAACCAGAACTACCAAATTATTAATTTTCTGAGCACAGTTTCAGAAGGTGCCTAACTCTTACAAAGGGAATTTAAATGCTATTTTTCCTTTTGGAAATAGATAGGTAAAATTAGGAGACTTTTAAAATACCTTAAAGTCTTTGCAAAAGGCGTTAAATTTTAGAATGGTAGCAACCTTGATGGGGAAAAAATATGTAAAATCCTCCAGTACGTCACCTTGCTAATTCTGGGTAATTCTGACAGGCAGTGTGTATATGCTCTTTGCAAAGATACTTTCTTAAATTGCTTTGAAATACCCAACATACCTGTCCTCTTTTATGGCTGCTCTGTGGGGACTTGGGTGGAAGTTTTAGAGGCTTGACCTGGCTCATCAGGAAGGGTGTATACTCCTGCACATTGCTGGAGTCTCTTCGTTCATTTAAAGCAAATGGATGTCTGAAGGAGTCCTTAATGTCAAGGAATGCAGGCTCTGGCTTCATTTGAGCCAGTATGTGAGGATTTACACGGGACTTTCTTAAAGAGTAGCAAACATGAAGTGTTATTTTCTAGTACTAAGCTAGTGGTTAACATGTCTATTGCTGTCTTGCCACCAATACTGTAAAAATGTATAATCAAAGCAGCTTTAATTCTTGTAAAACTGAAATTTGTTTGTAAAACACTGTACAAATTGTGTTTCATAGACAGAAAAGCTTGTATTACTGAATGTAATATATGTGAAATGAATATATTATAGTCTATTTTTGCCATGGAAATAAATATTTGAAGCAAGTGTGAGTTTTTATTGTACCCTTATTAAAAGCAAAAGGAGAGAACTTAGTTTTCTAACCAAGTGCGGTCGTAGATCCAGACTTTCTGTATACAGGCTGCTATCTTTCTTCTAAAGCACTGCAAGTACTGTCCTGCATCTCAAATATAGAGCAACTATAAATAACAAATATAAAACTTGTACTGTTAGCTACTAATAGCTGTCACCTTTGTGGCAGCAAAGTCTTGTGTCCGCTGCCCTCTCATTATTGTTTATAATGTTTTGCATTTTCTAAGCTATTATTAGTATTGAACATTAAATTTCCCCGTAACCTTTGTATCAAGGAGGGATAAAAAGGTTTTGAATGTTGAAAAACCTTTTCCAAAAGCATGTGAGAGAGAAAACAGTGTGTTATACATTTATTTCCTACCATTGAAGCAACTACAAATAACTAACATTGAAGTTTTTATTCATTTTATAGTAGGCATTTGATCAAAAAGAGACATGGTGCAGAAGGCTTGCTCTCTAATACCTGGTGCAGCAACTGACCTCAGAACATCATCATAAATGAACTGCATGCTGGACATCACAGTTTCACACTGGATGCCTAATCTGCTGCCTGCTGAACTGCATCTGACTATTTTTTACTAAAAGTTGTCTTGTATGCTCAGTTTGATGTCATTAATCAACTTAAGGTAAGACAGTAACATACCAGCTCTCTGTGTACTTGTGTGATTAGTTCCCAAATCCTGGGCAATGTCCTGTGTGATGTTCAGTGTGGGCAAATCTCTCTTATTTGGTGGATTCAAAATCAGAAGAGGGAAATGTGACTTCTTGGGGTCCTAAGCACATGGTAAAAACACCCAGCAGTTCTGCTAAGACTTATTACTGATACTGGTTTGAGAACTGAGGCAAAAGTCTCCTCAGAAACCTGTATTTCCTCTAAATCACTCTGAACTGTAGTTGTTAGTTTCCAGCCACTGTAAAATCCCCACTAGAACCTTCTGGTGGCCAGAGCTGGCTGACGGGGAAGCATCTTGATTCTTGGATTTGGCAACAGCAGTCCAGCAGTTTTCTTGGGCAAGAGCTCCAGGACGTGGTACAAAAGAAACCAGGGGAGCTAATGCGAGCAATTCCTAGCCTGGTGCCTTGACTAGGTGAACTAAAGTAGCTTCATTCAGCTATTAGGATTGTTTAAATCTGCAATGGATGAGGATAGATGAAGGTTACATGAAACTCAGCAATGGTAGGTACCTAACTGGAAGTTTGATAGATCACAGTTGCTCTGCTTAGGATCTGAATTTTTATTTTTTTTTTCCTTTCCTTCGCCCATTCCTTTTCCCCAAGGGGATCAATGACAGCATAGAAATGTTTATTCTCTCTCTTCACTATTTTTATGAGCATCTCCTGAAAGAATGGAATCTACATGAAGAGAGAAACTGCCCAGTGCCACAGGAACATTGCCAGTTTATATCCCGCAGCCTGAGAACTGGTCGTTGGACGATCACAATTTGTGAGTGTGGTGGGAATGTTACTTCTGCGGGCACTGATGGGACAATGTTGTCGCAGGAGGGTTGGAGCTGAGTGAAGACTGGGTGATAGCTGAATACTCATCAGCTCTGAACTAAGCAAATTATTTTGTCTTGCTGTATATCCCATTGGTTCAGTCTGGCTGGCTCTTGGGTAAGTTGAACCTTCTGCCATCAGCACTTGTGTTTGAGTGATGACAGTTCTGTGGCTCCAGGGGAACATAATGCTTAGGGAAGTGGTGGTTCTGATACTTAAAAGCTAGTTCTGTTGTTATTACAATTGCTTTAAACTAGTCATTAATTCAGAGAAAAAACCCAAGCATAAGTAGGATATGGGTGCACTTTGGACTATTTGACTACAGAATTTATCTTTGAGGTACACATGGCAGAAGATGTGTTGTAGTATTTGACTTCATGGCATTCTTTGGAAGCTTTTCTGAAGCAAGATTTCTGGGCACTTGGGTGTTCTTGGGCTCCCCGCTTGCAAAATGGCACAATGTAGATGTGGGAGCTAGAAGGGGTAGAGCTTAGAAAACTTCTGTACCATTTCTGATCAGTCACATCTCCCAAACTGACGTGCGTCACAGTCATTCAGATGGACATCTAGGTTTAAACCGAACAGCTGCTGTCCCAGATGTACCAGACCAGTATTATTTGCTGCCCTGCTTATTCTATGGATTTAAAATATCTACTGTAAAAAACAAAAACAACCAGAAAAGACTTGGAGGGATGCATGTGAGGTTCAGATTATTATTATTAGCCATTTCTAAAATGACAATCCCGTGCCTTATGTAAATTTAGAAGGACATCAAATCCTTCCACGAACAGGCCCCTGAATTATCATACCCAGAGGCGAATGAAGCATTTTCACTGGTGTTAAGTACCTATGAAGAAAGCCCCTGTCAAGCCTGGCTAATACTGATAATCAGTGATTTGAAGGAACTACATACTTTGTGCCTGTGTGTATCTGATTTCTTCTGTGTGCGTGCTGTGCTATTCACGACTGATGGAAGCTCAAAATGTCTTTCCATTGACAAAAATCTTTAGCAAATGACTTCAGGAAGTTATCAAACTACACCCAGTTTTCTAATGTGGAATATATTATTTTAGCAGATTGATCAGGGCTTACTGAATTTCTTGTACTATAGTAGTATAGAAATAAATTCATTCCTTCTGAAATGTCTGTCTCTGAGCCTCTGGAAATAGGAGGTGCTTACTCTGCATTTCAAAAATTTGAGTTGCCTCCTGAAGACCGGGAGCTGCAGGTCTCCATCACTTTAAATTCCATCAGTTGCCAAATGTTTACTTCTCTCCCAGAATTAGGAGAAGCAATTTAATTTGCAACTGTAAATCTTAGGGAATTGTACTCCCTCAATTTTCCTGTTTAAGCCATTCTTTCAATGACACACTAAAAATACAAGATTAACTTTATTTCCCGATTCTTGCGGTCCTGAAAGCTCTCTTGCAGAGGTAGGTCAGCCATGATCATCAGTAAATCTGATTAGATTTTTCCTTGGGGAGTGAATTCTAGTTTGAAAAAGACTTGATTCTTGTCTATATACTTCTCTATCAAAACTTGGGTTTGATTCAGTTCCTGAGAGCAGCTCCAAAAGGATTAAGGAGAAAATCACATGAAGTGCAGGAGCTCAGCCAGTCTAAAACAGCTGGCCTGCTGAGCCCACTTGTTACAGTGAAATATCCCCTGGGAAACTGTGCCCAAGGACTTGTTCCTTCTTACAAGAAAATGAGACCTACCACCTTCTGTAGGTGCACTGTGACTCTTGCTGGAGTGCGTGGCCTCCTGCAGTAATGCCCTGTCCAAATGAGCACACCTCTTCTCACCTGCATAAGGAGAGGGGACACACTGAATTTTGTCAGTAGTCAGGATCAAAATGTAAGTAGGAAAGAGGAGGAAAGTGCAATTGTTGACAAAAATTTGAAACAAATGTAGATGGTTGATGATTTGTCTTCTTCCTGAGTTCCTCTTAGGTTTTTAAGGGCAGAAGGAGCTGTTCCACAGCTACCTCCATCAGAAGAGTGACAGGAATCTACACAACAGGTATTATATGCAGTAGATTTGATGCAGTAGGGAAAAAAACAATCGACCTAAAAAAGTACATGCACTTCTGCAGACGGGGCAAAATTTATCCTTGGTGCCATGGTGTTAGTTAGGGGGCTGCCAAGGTGAGTTTAGCACTTTCTGTGCATTTATGCCATCAAGCTGGAAATAAAATGCTCCATTTGAACCTGTTTTCAGGACAAAAGGTCAGCCTTGCCCTTCTGCACCATGCCAGTGTTTAAATACTGACAAATAAGCAGGGGCTAATTTACATTTTCTGTTTAAAGAGACCAGAACTACTGCACTAATACTCCAGCCTGAATTGCCCTGACAACCCGTGAAGCTAACTTTGGCCACGAGCTGGCTTGTGCCATTGCTCACCTGCCTCAGCTTTGTTACTGGAGCATGTCTGAGACTGCATCAGGGGTGTCTTATGGCAGGGGTGTGTTCTCATCTGTCTGTTGCTTCTTTGGGTAAAGGGATGGACAACAAGGAGCTGATTGTGGAGAGATGCCCAGGAACACTTTGGAGAGATCTGTTTGCACCATGAAAGGAACTGACTGAAGAGGGGCTCTGAGACATCCAAAATTTGAGGAATGGCTATGGAGAAAACACTTGCTATGGAAAGCTACAGCAAGGGCCTTCGAAGACCTGTGTTTAAGCTGAAAGCCACTGTGTAAGGCTTAAGACTCTCAAGGTGGGAGTTGGGGGGACCTCTCATGCAAGCTTGTTTCTGAGGAAAGGGAAACTGAGAGGTGAGCTCAAGCTCTTCTATCTTTCTCTTGCAATCCACTGTTATCTGAGACAGTTGTGCCCAGCATTTGGGAAGCCTCAGAGCCAGCTCTCTGGTTGAAGAGGCTACACATCTGAGGTCCTGGAAGGAATTCTCAGGCTGACAGGAGAGCTGATGGCCTTTGACACATTGCTTCACTTCTTATTTGGCATGTGAGCACGCTTATGAGTGAGAGAAACAGATAGCGGGGAAGAGCTGGGGTCACCTCTTAGTTCTATTACTCATCTTCTGGAATGAGGCTCTGGCTGCTGTGAGATGTAAGGTATGCTGCAGCCTTCACGCAGATACTGTAAGGGGAGTCCTACTGGCTTGATGAATTCTTGGGATACCTGCAGAGAGCTCTGCACCTCGTGCTACAGATCACGCTGCCTGTCCTCTGTAAGAATGGGACAGCATAGCTCTGTGGCCTGCCAGGCTGAGGCTGCGTTCAAGTTTCACTCTCTCAAGTTTCATATACCACCCTACTCCATTTATGTAGCCTTTACTTGTCCTTCTGAAGGTCTAATTTCATTCCCCTGATGTGGGAGGGCTGGAAGGATTGCAGAGACTGTGCATCGGAGCCTGCGATCTGCAGGAGCAGCGAGGGCACAGCAGCAGCCCCTGCCTGTACCCAGGGGGGCTGGGTGTTCAGTGCCTCCTGCATTCCTCCAGCCTGAAATGTGGTGCTGGGCTGAGCCCACACCTTTTACAGCCCACTCTGTTTAAAAGATGAATGCAAATGTAACTTCTGTTGTGTTGTGACCAGGGTGCCAGACACAGCTCCTGCCCTTTGCTGGCTGCTGGAGTTAGCTTAGTGGATGAGCTAAAAGGATCAGTCCCTTTTGTAGGCCTGAAGAAAGAGCCCAGCTGCCCTGGAGGCTTTCTATGGAGAACAGAAAGTCCCATGCACAGTACACGTAGCATTGTTAATTTTGGTTCCCTTCACTTGAATTAACTTTTTGTTGCTACATGTGGACCACCTGACATCCTGGAGTCCTCCTAGGCTTTCTGTAAGGTGGGTGAGATGGAGGTGAGCTCTGGGCACCCTACAGCTAATTTGTCATGCCAGTGATAACTGACGATTCCTCCTTCCCTTCCCAGCAGTGCTTTATCCCTGTGACACGCTCAGCTTCCGCTGGTGCATGACTCGCTACAGCCTTTGAAACTGGATCCCCTGACTGGTTGTGACCCACGCTGGTGCAAGGGCTGGTGAAGCAGATTAATTTACCACTCACCTGTTTGCGTATCACTTGCTTTGCTACTTGGAATAGAAACTGAAGATGGCTGTTTCTGAATGAAAGAGACTTCGCTATTGATAAGGGAAATGGGAAGATTGAACTACTTGTGAGTATCTGGCTTGGTTCCTTTGGAGAGTGAGAAATTGTTTTTATTAAAATCACTGTTTGCTGTACTGTTGATTGCAACCCGTGTACGTACTCGTTAGCTCCTGAGAGCAGTGGGATAAGTGCCTGGGAAATGCCAGAGAGAAAGCTTTGATGCTTCTAGAGACATCACGCAGCTGCAGTGCCCTGCACCTGCTTATCAGTGTGTGCCTGTCTTGCGTGGTGAAAAAATAAAGTGGGGTGCTAGTTTCCCATAGCTCCCTGAAGTGCATCTTTAGTTATAATTTTGTCCATTTTTTTCCCTTTTCATTAATTTTTAGGTCTCAAATACTGAAATCTAAGTGCTGAAATACAGAGGTGGAAAAATTGAGGTAGTTCTAGAATATATTTGAATACCAGTGGTAAGTGGTCCTCATAATGTCCAAGTGGCACCTAAATTTCTTTCTACCCTGTGTCTGTATTCTACCTGATAATAGGTCACACCATTTTTTAAACAATGGGATGAATAACAGTTTCCCTTTCCTCTTTTCTTTCTTCCTAGATTCCCCTTAACATTTATTTTTCCTTGTTATTTCTCCTTCCCTCAGGCTGTAGCCTGGGACTGCTGCCTTCCTCTGGTGCTCAGGCACAGAGCAGTAGCAGTGCACTGGAGGGTGCTACTGGGAGTTGTTGGGTTAGAAGCTGTGATGTTACTGAATTGAAACAGCCTGCGTTAGGTGCTACAAATGAAACTGCTGGACCTAATTTTTATTTATGCTGATGCTCCAGTACCTTGTTCGTACTACTTGCACAGATCATTGCTGGGAAAGCAATGAGCTTTTTCCCCCACTATCCGGTGGAGCCATTTGTACCTAAGAAATGTTAACAGTTGAGCTGCATCATTCTGCAACTACTGTTACATAGCTATAAAGGGTGTAAAAATGTACAGAAAGGCAGAGAAACAGAATACTGGAGTTATTCTGCAGCTAAGCCTAAATGAAAAATGTGTATGTGTCTTAGACATGGGCTTGATCAGGAGGAAAATGATAGCTTGGGTTTTCCTTGCCATTTTTTGGTTTCTGGTCAACCCTGACATCTAAGCACCTTTTTCTTTCATAAAATGAACCTTTATTTCAAAGGACCAAAAGCCCCACTTTGCTTTGTAAATAAACAGAATCCTACCTTTGAAAACAAGAGCAGTGATGAAAAAACCGTAGGCTTTAAAGATAAGAGGCTGGTTTGTTCCAGATGAAGGAACAATAGTGGGCTTTTGTGCATCTGCAGTGACCACTGGTGGTATTCTGCATGTGCTCATCACCCACGTAAATCTGAGTATATATCACCAAGTAAAAGGTGATGAGACAGAAAAACCTGATGGACAAAAAAAAGCCCTCAGAAAAGAGCCAAAGCTTGCTCTGTTGATTAATCTTATCAATGATGTGGGTCAGGCTTACATATCAAGCTGCTTAAACTTATGTTTGAAGCACCACCTTAAAGTAAATGTGGAAAGAAAAGGAAGCAAGAATAGCCTGAGTTGGCTTTTGGATCTGTGGATAAGCTAACTGATTTTATAGAGGGAATGTTGACCTAGACTGTGTGGGATTGTACACCCTGTCTGGTGGGAGTGGATGTACACTGAGAAACTAGTTCCTTGGACTGGCTGCGCCAGCCACTCGGATACTGGGGTGTACGATCTGGTTCTTTTCCAGAAATTTCACTTTGGATTGGAGAAGTGTTCACAGGTAGGGTTTAGGCTGACAGATGCTTTCTGTGTGGAAGACCAGTTTTAAGGATTTGATTTACTCTTAAGCTCCATCTATGAAGAAGAAATGTAACTGAGGTTCAGACAGCTCATCAACAGGAAATAGGGTTGAGGAACTGGTTTTGTTGGTGTTACTCATACTATGGGAAGTATGCCATTATTTGCACCTTTCTGTGAGGTGATGTCATGACCACTTCCCCTGCTGTGGTGTTTAGGCTTCTTTTTTTTTTGCAGAATTTAAATGTGAAATTCTTAACCTGTAATCAGACAAACATTGACTACAAACCAAAGTTTGCAGATTTTTTTCTCCTTACTTATCACTACATTGTGTACATTTCATGTCATAAAAAAATCAATCTAAATTCTGTTACTCAGAACTCAGAATGGTGGGCCCCAAGAGTGGGTAAAGTCCTGGCTGAGAAGCAAAAATGCTTTACACTTGGACAGATATGACCCCACTCTTTGGTTTTCTACCATCATCCCTCTGTGTTAAAGTCGTTCCTGCTCTGTTGAAGTTGTTCATACAGTAGAAAAAATAGTTCCCTAGGTGCACACTGCCCTTCAGCTCTGTGGGGTAAAGAACAGGGAGGGTATTTTGCTGGGGATGAGAGAAGGGCTTTGATCACTTGTGATCAGGGGCAAACTGTCCCTGCATTGGACAGAATCAGCCCTCTGGGTGTGATGTTTCAGCAAGACAAGCTCTGAGGGAGGGAGTCAAAGTCCTCACTTTCTTACCTACTTTTCAGTGAGCCAGAGCACTGAAGCTGTGTGCCAGATTCAGAAGACAGCCAGCTGAGTGCAGCAGATGGAAGGATAGTGCCCAGCTGCATGGGCATGGCTAAAATAAACTCTGGGCTGGTGTCATTGTCAACAAGTGTAATTTATGATTGTAGCCAAGGCAGCCGGGAAAGTGCCTTTTGCTTTTTTTGGGAATTATATTCTGCACTGCAATGCTGATGTCTGTGCCAAATATGTTGCTTTTGTTTGATTGGCTTTCTCTTTATAGTTCCTCACCTACGGCAAGGCAATATAACTTACCCTCATTTCCTCTGAACCTGTTGAGCCCATGCTGCAGTAACTGAACGCCAGGTGAGAGCTGTACTGATGAGACAAAGGAATTGGGGCTGATTTTGTGCAATACATGCCCTCCCTTTGATTTAAACTTTAATCATAAAATAGACTACCTTTTCTCCATTTGCTGGAAAAGATGCCTGATCTGTCTTATACTAGACAGTCTTAGTCATCAATCAGTACCCGACTCCCTCTCTTTTCAAAACCAGTGCAGAATGCTATGCTGAAGTTGTCAGTGCAAGAAACTGAGCCACCATAGTTTAGCGTTTTGCAGTTTGAAACTTGTTACAGTCTTTGCTTCCCAGAAATATCAGCTGAATCATGGACAGCTAAGATTAAACAGCTCGAGAGCTGCCCTATGCAGTTGCTAGTGATCAATGTCCTTTTTGGGACAGAAAGCTGTCAGGAGGTTGGGCAAAGACCGGGAGCAGCTTGTACTGTAAAATGGCTCGGTGGTAGAAGGAATAAGGCAACTGAGCTCCTGGTTGAGGCCTGAAGGAGGAATGATCACCTACCAGCACCAACAGAAATTCTTATGTCTGGAAAGCTGTCTGTCCACATTCATTCCTTCTTTCACCCTAGGTAATGAAAGGAAAAGGTGTGTTCTTACATGCTGCAGTGACTGTAAAAAGGAAAAAAAAAAGTTGATTATAAGAATTTTGTGCCTCAGTGGGATTTAACATCAAATGATGCCCTCTTCCAGGATGGTCAGAGGGTTCCATCTCTGCTCTGCAGGTATGTAGGATAACATTTTTTGGTGTTAGGTTGAATTAGTGCAGACTACAGAACCTTGGATCTTTACAGCAGGACCACACCTGCACTAGCAATAAATTTATTATAAATAAAAAATTACTTATTTCATAACTTACAGCTTTCTAAAAATATTTAATATTTTTAAAGGTTAGTTCTGAGTTATACAATTATAGACAAAATATACAAAATTTTTTTATAACTAGCCCTGTACCCT
>JANHFX010013858.1:26011-45565 GCA_027560015.1 Chloroceryle amazona | reverse complement strand
TTTCAATGCTTGCTAAAATGCTGTGTCTCATTTAGGTATTAATGTGAAAACTCTGATGTATGTCTGTATGAAGACATTTGGTATGTAAGTTGTGAAGAAGAGGATATTGCTGTGTAGGACTATAGATTTGGCATATTTCCACAGAGCTTGCTTTCATAGTATTTACATAAAACTAGTCAGCAGCAAAAAATCAAGTGTTATTAGTCAAGGAACACTTAAATGCCATGAACTATCATGTTCATTTGAGGAGATTCGAAATTCATATTCTAGCTTAGGCTCTGAAAAATGAGCTAACACAATGCATTGTGACTGAGCAAAATGGTTATTTACTTCCTTGGTTCCTGTCAACAGTTTCATTTGTGTTGTGTAGGTATCATTGTGTGTCCTCAGAGAGATTGCACTAAACCCAGTTATGATACAGTCAGACTTACTAAATCCTTTACTAAGAACAGCAATTTCCTGCTACAGATAAAAATTCTTCAGTCTTTAGTTACTTTTTACTATCAGAATGTAAATATATCTTATAAAAATTTGTAACTTACAAATGAGTTATTTGAAGTTATCCCATTACATTAGTGTTCATGTGAATATGCGGTGCAGCTGAGCCAAATTTAAAAAAAAAAAAGTGTGAAGTGTGTTTTAAAAGGACATTGAATGGTAGTGATGCCACCATACTACCACAGATTTTGAAAGCAAGCGCTTTTGGGTTGTTTGACAGTCCAGAGGAGTTGCAAGGGGAAAGTGTGGGAGGTTTCAAGCCTAAGCCATTTTACAGAAAATGAAGTGACAACAGTAACTGCCATTGGCCATATGACTCAGTAGAGACTTGGAGAAAAATTGTTTATGCTTAGCAGAAATGAATGCTAAACAAGCTCCCTAATCTCATTTTTGCTAGCAAACATATTTTCTTGTTAAAAAGGAGCTAAAATGTACTTATGGTGACCTTACAGTTCTGAAGATAAGTGCAAGAAGTACTTTGTCTAGTCTGGAAGTTTCAGAATGGTTTTCTGCCAAATTAAAAAAAAAAAAATTATTGATCTAGATCTTCCTTGCTTGAAGCTTCATAGAGTGTTTTTTACAGGCTAGCTTTATTTTGATGGAAAAATAGCAGGAACATGAGCATTTAATCGTGTTAAAATTTGGAAACATTTTTAATTTGAGCTACTGTAGCTCAAGAGCCAACATTTTTTATTTGGCTTTGATTTTTTTAAAAGGCTCAACACATTTGATTAAGATATAGAAACTTAGATTTTGTGTGTGTTTATTTTTTTTCTAAATAGGTTTGCCATATCTCATGTTTTTAATTTACACATAAAACTTACCATGTTATCCCTAAAAGCTAATGCTCCAAGTAGAGGCATTGGGACAATAGCTGTGCATGTGTAAATACAAATATTAACACCTGTATACATGTGTAGAAGTAAAAGCATTTTGTATGGTTCCAGGCTTGCTAGTATTCCTAAATCAGAAGATACTTGCAGCTAGAATAATTTGAATCTTTAGCTATTGGTACTAATGTTAATATACAGTTGTTGTTCAGGCTTTGAAAAATTTGTTCAATAACAATTTTATTATTAGCAGGCCCTACTGAGTGCTGAGCAGTTTTGAACATGAAGAGTATTCTTTCAGATGGATGTGTGTGTTTTAAGACATTCCTCCGGCTTTTTTCCAAATGATTTACTGACTTCTAGTTGGACTTGCTGTTCTGAATCCCTTGGGGGGTTGTGAAAATGTCCATCATAAAATTAGTCTTTTTGTGCCCACATTAATGGTACTGTAGAGCATGCCGTGGGATTTTTGCAGTCTTCTATTTCTCTATATTAAAATTCAAGATTTAAAAATTTATGAAATGTTTCTGACTGTGGTGCAATTACACGTTAGCCCAAGTGGGACAAAATAACCTAGTGGTCACATGTGCTGAACAATCCTCAAGGAGTCCTCCATGACTTTGGCTTAGAAATTAAGTCTGAAACTCTTTGGTGGTACCTTTTTTCACTGTTGGAACTGCATCATATCAGTGAAAATATATTCCATTTATTTTCAAGTATATAATGAATGGAAGAGTAAGGGACAGAGACTTCTTTATTGTAGCTACCTGTGAATTATTTAATAGTTTGGAATAATGACAGTGCAGTCTGTCTTTGGATACAGTCTGGATATTAACCCACATCCCTAGAATCCTAACCATGACCTCAAGAATATTTAGCTTTCTATGTCATTGCAAAAATTCTTGACCATCATTTAATTTATCTTACCCTTAAAAAAGGATGTAAAATCTTTCCTTGAAATCATGCCCTAAGAACAATTTTTCTTCCAGTCTTTGGAGCTTCCAGTACTGGCTGGAAGTAGGAATTGCAGAAGCACATGAAAATATTCAAATTGTGGTTAACGGATTGTGTTTTGTTTTGTACGATTATATTGTTATTGTACTGTGCATAATTGTGTTACTTGATATACAGCTATTTTTCTAACTGTCAAGATGTGGCTAGTGAATAACCTTAGAACTCCATGGTTACTACAATAAATGAGTTTCAATGGAATAATGCAGTTTGGAGAGGAGACATAACTTGTGCACACTGTGCATTTTTTGTTGGGACATTTCTGCTTCTGGGTTTTTTTCTTTTACTTAACTGTCTAACATAGCCACAAAAAAAAATTGTGTTTTTTTTTTTTTGTTTTGTCACTTGAGGAAAAAAAGAGTCTGATAGCATTTCATAATATTCTATTCAAATCTTTAGCATAATTTGTCAGTCCTGTATTGAGACAAGATTTAATGCTGTTTGGTGGAGCGACTCTGCACTCAGGATGCAGATCCACTCTTGCACAGATACTTGCATAGCGTTTATTGAAACTCAAGGTATACAACAAGCTTTAGTAGCTTTACCAAAAAAAATGAATTTTCAAAGCTACCGAGCTTAGCATAGATGAATAATGCCATCAGTTTTCTGCCCTCTCAGAAAATAATGTTAATACTTTTTTTTTAAAACTAAAGTATTAAGTATTTGATTTTGATGGTGATTACAAAAAAAATCACCTAGCTTAAAGTCACCAGAATGTCTACATGTCATTCCCTCTGCCTTTCGTTGTGCTTAGTTGGGTAGAAAGTTCATGGTTTTCTTATTAATTATATATTTCTCCATTAATAAGAGGAAAAAAAAAAAGTGATGCAACATGTGCCTTGGTGCTCTGTAGTTTAGAGTACTTCATATTTTAGTTCAGATGTGGACACTGATCTACTGGGGAAAGGGCAATTTGTACAGTGAGAGGGGTGATGGGAAACTCTACCCATTGAGGGCAATTGTGTAGAGAAAATTTCTGAAGCCTGTGGAACACTATGGGGAAAAAAACCAACTTCATTGAGAACTTGCCTAAGAGATAGTAAATGCCAGCAAAATATCTGCAGCTTATTAGATGTATCTGAAGGTAGAATATCATTCTTTGATACACTATGGATGCTCTTTCCTTACAACTAAGACAATAGCACCATTTTTGTCTCCCTTCTACTATCTTAAAATGCTTCCTCTATTTTACAGGGCCCACCATGATCTTCTGTGTGTAGTTTCTTACTTCAGAAAGCCCAGATGATTCAGCTACACATCTGCAACAAACTGTTATCATTTGCATTAGCACAATAGTTGGCTAATAAACTTGCCTCAATGCAGAACATTAACGGATGCCTTTCTCTTTTCTGACCCCATTTAAGGACAGGGAAAATAATTTTCTGTTTGCTTTCCGAAAGATGATAGAGGTCTTACTTGAGACTGTTGTCTGATGTAGTCAGTTTATAAAAGAAGAAATCTTAACTAGTCATTTCATCAGAAATTAGTGTCTCCACATGCTTTCATCTTTTGTAACTACCATCCTGGGCCAGTGAATAATTGGAAGCCATATGCAAAAATACACAATCACTTTCAAAAGTAGTAAACTTAGGATAACTGAAATGCGGGCACTATGACCTTGATTTATAATGCGTTAAATTAGAGGTGGAGTGATGCACGTGTTTTTGGGTGATAAACTACAGATCTGTAAGTTTTTCATTGGCAGCCTCTGTAAAACCACTTGATAGTCTAGATTGACATTGCAAAAAGTAGATTTGTGTCCTTTCATGTCAGGAATGGATGTGATGTGCAGGGCCATAAGATAACAAATATCCCGATTTCAGCATGAAAGCACTGTTACTGTCAGCTGTAACTCCCCTCCATCTCCCACTCTCTATTAGTCTCATCTCATACAGCAGTTCAGATATTCCTTTATCGTTTCTGGTCTCTCATTCCTCAGGCAGTGCATGGGATGTTTGCAGGTTCAATGCACGTCTTGTGCTTTTTCCCTTCAGAAGCCTAGATTTTGTACATTTGAAAATGTCATGCAAATTCTGCTGTTCCTTCTGTGCAAAAGAAGTTTGGCCTGATCTATTACCAGCTGAAAAATTATGAGCCAAAATGTTATAGTTGCTTGATCCCAGCTAGCTTTGCAGGAATAGGGTCGTGAAGTGGTAAAGCAGGTACTGAGCGGCAGAAGGGCAGACGGTGGGGCTTTCACTTCAGGGCTCTACCAGAAAATACAATCCCCAGCAAAACCTGTTTGCAAGGCCTTCCACAGTAAGTGCCTCCATATGGCCATGTACATGCCAGGCCTCATGTGTGGTACTGAAGTTTCTTGTAAAAGGAAGCATGTATTTTTGTCTTTCTCTTACACTGTTACCAACATGTTAGTTTTGGGCTACTGTTACAGTAGTGGTTTTGGTGGATCCTTGGTTGACCCAGAGCAGCCACTTTCATGTTTTTGTATTCTGATGCTACCAGCTGACCATCTCAGCCCATAACATTATGCACATAGGCTTTTAAGGATTTGTGAAATTTGAGGGTCAGCACATTGTTCAAGGCTTATGGCCAGCATGGAATGAACAAAATTCTGCTAGTGATAGTAGCTTATGTCTGATCTGTTCTTTGAAAGCTCGATTATGTTCCCAAGCAGTAATTCTTGCACATAAGAAGAGAATAAATCAGTTCTTCAAAGATGACCATATTTTCATTAACAGATGAAATTTCAGAACAGAATCACTTATCAAAACAACATTTTCAAAAGCTATGAGATTCGGCCGGTTAAGTTCTTCATTATGTAAATTTTGGATTGAAATAAATCCCATCTATTATAATTCAGAAAAGAAAAGAAAATATCTTCCCGCTTTGTAACATATTGTATTGTTCAGGGTTAGTCTTAGCTTCTGTTCTTGGCCTATTCATAGATCTGCAGCCCATTACAGTGGCGCCTGTTAGAGCAAATACTGTGAAAGTTTTGCCAGTATTTCTATGATAAACCATGTTTTCCAGGAATTCATACTTAATGATGAAAAAATCCCTCACAGTTGAGACTTGGCATGGAAAGTCTTGATTCACAAGGATTTCGCTTGTATATTTATCCAGATTTTCAAAAATAAATCAGTCATCTAATTTACTAAGTCAGAGGTATTTCAAAATAATATATTGTTTAAAGATCATAGAATTGTATTTGTTGGAAACAAATAATATTATGATCCCTTAATCTAAATAGACACATTTCCTGACAATGAATAATTGCTTGTTGCTCTTTTTTACCTCACAGATCTCTCAAATATTTCTGTGTGTTTTGTCTGTTGGGTAGATCCAGGCAGAATCTGATAAATAGTTTAAAATGGTCAAATCATTTTCAGTATCCTAGAAATATTCAAATGGCTAAGGAATTCTTCTGTGACACAGTTATCTTTTCAAAGGAAATTTAACTGTATAAATAAATCCTTCATGGTATGATGTTGGTTGATATTACATCCTAATGTGCATTTTAAAACTTATTTTTTATGTATGGCATGCTTATTTTAGAAGTGGCAAGAGTTTTCCATTTAGTCAATTACATGTAAAGAACTATTAATACACATTGTGAATGTTCATAATGGAGATACAAGAGTCAGTCTGCTTTATGATCCTTACCTCAGATGTTTCCATAGTTCTGATAAAGACAAACTATAACACTGGCAATTTCTAACTAATAATCCATATAATTGTGCAGATTTTAACTGTCTGCACAGACAGGCAAACCGGGGAGAAGTGCTTATTCTGTATTACAAACATTTCTTTTTGACCACATATTAGTACTTTGTTTCCTGTTGAAATCAGGTCTGGGAAAAGAGCTATTATCTAAAGTTTATTTACACAGAAATTAACAACAACAGAATCACATGTTTGAAGCCTGTATGTGTAGGAAGAAGTTTAAAGAAGAATAACTGGATAGCATTAAGAATTAATTATTCGGCTACACAGAGATGTTAAGCATAGCTGAAGGAGAATAAACTCAAACAGTATTTTGAAAGGAATTTCTGAAGTGAGAAAATGAGAAGAAGAAAATGCTACCTTCCAGTTTGAGTTAGAGAAGGAAAGTGGCTATAATAGTGGGTTGTCTCAGTAGAAAAAATAAACAGTTGAGTAACTTGTAACTAATTTGATATGTCACACCCTAAATGATCCAGTTGTCATCCACTATTAATCTTATAGGACAGTTTAAATCAACACATGGAACAGATTGTGATGAAGGTACTGGTCAAGAAATGAGTATTTGCTAACATGATGAAATAATTAGCATTCAGTAGAGATCAATTACACTTCAGTGTGAGAAGCTGATAATCACATAGCTGAGCTTGATTCAAATAAATACTTCCTTCCAGTGTTCAAAACAGTACCAGCCAGCCCAAGTATGTAGTCAATGTTACACACTTGCATGTCTGGATTTAAGTCCATGTGTTTCAGTCCAGGTGTCTTGTCTTATATGTGCATCTAAAATCAAAACTGTAAAAAATTTCCATCTTGAAAAACAGCTGCTGATTTGAAATTAGTGGTCTAAAGTGTTCAGGTAAATGTTTCTATCGTTTCTTGATCTTCTCCAAAAAATGTACAGAAAGAAATGTACAATTCTTGGGAGAACTACTAGCTGGCATAAGTCAGAAATGTGTCAGGAAACCTTCTAGTGTTTCAGGACAGCATTGAAACCTTTGCTCTGGCTCTTTTTATTTTATTCATAAGGTGTAGCCCTTGCAGCTGGCTACAAGTTTAGCAAGGATTGTGGTTTGTGCTACCCTCTGTACCAGCAGGATGGGCTCTCTATGACTGCCAGCCCCAATATCTACTGGTGGAAATACTTCTGGCCCACAAAAAATTATTAGCAACCAGCAATCCTAAGCAAAAAAATAAATAGATCTTGAACGCTTTCAGTTATGCAATGTCTTCAAGCTAGTATTATCACTGAATAATGAAGCCAAGATCTCCAGAGTAGCCGTAAGAATGTGACAATGTGGAGCAGGAATAGCATATACATATATTTTTTTCATATGGTTAATTAATCCTATAGAATCATTCTGTACATAATAAGGGTTTATTGGTATTAGAATACAGAATTTCTTTTTTGAATTAAATAACTGATAATTGCTTCTCCCTGTGCTTCTAATCAACAGTCTTTGATGTACATCTGTTTTTTAAGTACATCTGTAACTTCCAGTCAGGAAAAGCCTTTTATGGCAACTAGCATTTAAGCTCCATGCTGTGTTTATTTCATATATTCTTTTTCTTCTTAGAAAAGCATCCACACATTTTTCTTCCACTTCAGTAGTGAGTATATATTTAAAATGTTTTATGCAGGAAAAAATATTTGGCTTTCAATGTAGTTTAGACTGGTTGTTTAAACGGATGGTGGAGATTACAGTGCTGTCTTTCTTGCAGATGTGTACCAGAATAAGACAAGAACCTATTTTGTCCACTCCACATGTATTATTAGACATCAAGTTATACTGCTTTTATATCATGTGATGCCAAGGCTGTATCCAGCTGCTGTGTATACGAGGGGGATGACAGCCTCCTGTGGTGATGAGAGCATGTGCAGCAATAGACTGGCATAACAAAGTGCTGCAGACCATTTGTTCCCCTGGCGAATCAATGTCTGTGAGGGGGGAAAGGTGTTCTTCAGGTCAGTGTTAAATATAAAAAAAATAACTGATTTTAAATACGAAGTGTTTAAACACTGATGAGCTTAAGGTTGAAATACATATTATTCAGTTTGTTTAAGCATGTGAAACAGCTCATATGAATAAATGTATTTTTAAGGACTTCAGTTTAGTAAAATAATTTTCAAATAAGCCTTTATTCAGTTGTGCTTCGTCACTCTAGGTGAAGCCAGCACTGCCCCGCTGCAGGTGCTCCTGTGGCTGTGCTGGAGAAAGGAACACGCGTGTGCTCCTCATTCAGCCCCGCACAGTCTGTTGGGTGGCCTTCAGCAGCGTGAGAGGCAGACTGAGCCTGTCTGAAGCCATGGTTTGGTACTTCAGTGGGTTAGCAATTGTTAATACAGCCTCTTCTTTCTGCAAAGCTATGACTGGTATTGCCAGGTGGGGAATAGCTGGGGCAAAAATGTCCTCAGCTACTGCAACTGGATCCAGAAAAGGGACATTCCCCATAACCGCAGCAATACTGGTTTTGTTCTGGAAATACACTCTGTTCAGGCATCTCATGGCTCTTCCTAGACACACATTTTTATAGTGAAGCTGATTAACAAGTCTAGGCTCTATGGCACTCCTCTGGTAGATCACATTTTGTTATTTGCTTGTTCCAGCTTCTGATGCAAAATTTATTAGAGGCTTAGAGTTAAGTCCAGCTCAGATTGTTGGTTTTGTTTTCTTATACCATCAATAGATAAGTTTATCCAAAAATAATCCCTTTTATAGTAGAATTTCTTTGTGTGAGGACTAAACCAGTACATTCATATGTGGAAAGTTTGTACAAAGCCGGTTCCCTTTGGATTAATAATTGCAGCTGTAGAAAGGAACAAAAGTGTCACAGAAGCCATGGGCAGGACTAACTACCATACTCAAAAATGTTCAAACTTGGGATTTTTATAGATCTGTAGAGATTTCTTATCTTTGCCAGAAAATAAAGTTAAAGCACATGCTGGATGGATGTCTAGAAAAAAAAGATGATGGTCTTAATACAATTCTCTAAGCACTGCTATTTGTTTCAGTCAATTATATAAACATTTAAAAAAAAATAAAATAACCTGAGGATAATGGTAAACAATACTCTAGAGTAGAGCTAAAGAAAAATCCAGCTTGCTTTGTAAAGTGATCTCATTTAAACATAAATAATTTTCAATTTGATAAATGTAGACTTATCCTGGAGGATCAAAGACTTATAGAATTAGGAATGGATACCTGCAGGATGAGGAATAGCATCTAAAAAGCAGGGGTTTTTTTCAGAAGAAATTGCATGAATTCACTGCCCTGTAGAGAGAGAAATTTCAAATGCAATTCTTGGCTGTATAACTTTGCTTATAAGGAAAAAAGTGCAATAAATCAGTTTTATCCTATATGTGAGCAGAACTTTGACATCCAATCCGAGACCCCTATTTTAGAGAAGATATTGGAAAATCAAAGTTCAGAATAGTTCAGTTGGAAACTCTGCAGATAGAGTAAAAAACTTTAATTGAGGGCTACAAAATAAGTTTTAAGGGAAGGTGCACAAAGACTGCCATATGTTTGACTTCTCAGAAAGATGATGAGTGGAGATTCATCTACAACACAGAGAGAAATGTCTGATCTAGGGCAGAAAGGCATAATGAGAAATAATAGCTGGATATTAAAATTTAAATTAGGAACTGGGCAGATATTTCTGGTGGTGGAATGATTAATGGCTGGGACAATTACCAGAGAAATTGGTGGATCTTCCATCTCCTCTTGTCTTCAGATCTCGACCAGATGCATCTCTCCAACAAATTATTAGCTTCAACAGCATATGAGAATAATGTTTGCTTTCTCATGTTTATGTAAGAGGTCTCACTAGGGGTTCTCTTGACCCCAATTCTCACTTGCAATCACTGCATTATCTTAAGTTTTAAGGAATAAAACATGTTTTCAATTATATTAATATAAAGTGTAAGCATTCTTAAAGAGACATGCATTATCTAATTTTCCCATCTAGGTATTTATTATTTAATCTACAGATTTTGAAAAGGTATGCAGGTTTGAAGCAATATTGATACAATGAACTTTGGTAAGAACTGGTTCAGCTGGCTTCAAGTAAAACAAAACACTTTAAGTTATTAAGTCTAATAATAAGCTTTGATAAATCACAGGCTCTTTGGCTTGTGATTTGTCCTTACTATGCTCCCTTGTGTATCTGCACTGAAATTTAATATAGGACACATTATGTCTAATACTGCTTTTACATGCAGGCTTGAATGTATTGGGAATGGTCATAGAGCATAATTTAAAGAAAATACAGCATAAGTTGTTTGTTTCTACATGAATTTCCATTTTAAATAGCCTTAACTTTGAAACCACCTCCTTTATTTCCTTCAAATGTGAGTCTTTCACTATGAAAATCTCCAAGCATATCAGACTGAATTTTCTGGTTTTGGCTATTTTACACTATATTCTGATTAACATTTAAAAAAAGGGGAGAATAATGCCTATCAATAACTCAATATTCACAATACAAAAATAAATAAATATTTTACAACCCATCACCGAAGCCCATTAATTATCATATTTTAAAGGCTCTTGGTACCCTGCACAAAATGATTTTTTACAAGAAATTAATTTGTGGTATACACCAGTTGCCTTGTGGGGGGTCTATTTATGCATTACTTTGGAGGAAGCCAAAAAGAAATACTTTTTGGCTCAGTTTATTTTAGGTCCTTGATCCTTATTTGGTGATATTTCCTCTTGTCCTCAGCTAGCTCCTGTTCAAGCCTCAAGTGCCAGTTGGTCAAAAAAGTTTAGTTACTTCTCAGCAGTGAGGACATTTAAAGAGCTGCTTGTGGGGAGATGGGGGTGCAAAGTTTTCCCTGTGACAAGAATATTCAGAATTGAACCAAACATTGCTCAAACACTCAGAAAAACATCCAGGAGGCGGTTTGAAGAAAATTCATTCAGTAATTTTAAATCAATGAAGAATATTTTTACAGTTTCGTGGTCCAGAGTTAGAGATGGCCCCCACAGACGCTGTCCATGTGCCAGAAACACGTGCAGGCTAGGAGCCAGGGCTACAGCAGAGCTCTAGGTATGTGGTGCATGAAAATGAAGTTAACAGTCATTTGTTATACAATAAAATAGTCAATAACACAAATAGCTGATGGTCATGTAGCTACTTTGATTCACATTCCAGGTCAAGTGTGTCAGGCAGCATGAAACAGACACTGTCTGACACTAGTTAGTGTCTGGTACTTTAATTTGAGCAAGTCTCCTTTAAAACCAAGAAAGTTACACACTGTATGCGAAGGGAGAGATGTGCCACCGCTTCCCACGGAGGCAGTGATGGGCTCAGCTGCAGCATGGCCACGTTATGGAGGGACTGTCTTCTTGAGGCCTTTTCACTTCCTTGCAGAGCTCCTCATACACTCCTTTTCCAAAGATAATAGCAGAGCATTGAACGCTGGTCCAGATCATAGTTAACTGAAACCAATTGGGTGATTTTATGTTCCTAACTTCATTGTAAAGTAGACTCCGTATAAAGAACAGACTTCCAAAAACGTTCCATGGGCCATAAAGCTGTCTCTAAAGTTGTGACAGTGGTTTGATGATACTAGCACACAAACAAAAGTTTTGCAAGCTGAAGTTCTGTATGCATTCGTTTTGCATAAATGGCTGTGCAGTACTGATTTTGCTATCAATGGAAACTGGTGTGTTGCAATTGGGAAACAAGTAAGATTGAGGGTGAAAAGTGCCCTTTTAGGGCATCTATTAGGTGCCACAGGCAGTCTTGGGAAGGTGCTTCTCTTTAAAGCCAGCAAGAAAACGTCTGTAATACATTTAAGGATAAAGCCATGTAACTCAGGAGATCTTTTAAATCCTTTCTGGCCACAGCTCAAAGATAGTTGCTGTCTGCAGTAGTTAACATGCTGGGGTGTTATTTGGCACTGCATTGGGTGGTGGAGGTCAGTCCACATCTGTATTGCTCTGCTCAGAGCTCCCAAGCCAGGGACATGCCTGCAGGAGTAGCCCTGGCCTATGCTGCCTTCCTGGGAAGGGTAGGGAATGGCCCAGGTCAAAACTTGATAAATGCTTGAGATACAGTATTTGGGAATATTCTCTAACACTGTTTAATTAAGTAATATAGGTGTAGAATTACTATGGAGAAGTCTGTGGCTATAATCTGTGGGATGTTGGGGTAAAGGAAAGTCCTGAAAGCTAAATTTAGATCATTAGATATAAAGAGTGTGTCACAGTGCTTCAGCAGAGGGGGAATACTGGAAATTATAGCATCCTAACTAGAGGACCAAGACAACAGCTCCATCGTGACCATGATCCAGATAGTGAACAGTGAGCAATGCGGGTGCAGCAGTTAATCTGGTACACCATTGCTGATGAGCAGACTGAGGTCATGTTTTCATATCATATTGTCAGAAATAATCTTCATCTTCACATTCAGTTGTTAATCAGTAGGAGTCTTCCTGCTGGTTTGTAGTTTATTCTGTTATCAGATGTCCAACTTAGGCTCTCTTCTTATGGGACTTCAAAAGGATTACCTATATATTACTTGAAGAGAGGAAGAAGGGATAATTAAAATTATTTTTTGAGCTGTTTCAGTTAAAAAAAAGGAAAAAAAAAAAAGAAAAAGGTCCTGAAACAAAATTGTTCCTCTGTTTCTGACCAGAATCCCTAAAGAGAATTAAAAAGACAAATTCTTCACAACTAAATAGCATTTCACGGAAGAAAAAAAATCTCTGAAAAAAAAAAATCAACTTCCCAGTATAATATCTCTCTTTAAGAAACCCTTGAGCAAAATGCTAGTACAAAATCAACCCTTGCAGTTGCTACAAATAATTGTTGTCTCAATATATTTTATTTTCTTTCCCCTCTGTGATGAGATAAAAATGAAATTAAGTAAATTGTTTAGAAAAAGGAGAAATGGAGGTATAATAAAGAATCTGTTTAAAAATTCTGGACAGAAGGTGTTTCAAGTCTGATTAGTGTTCAATCAAACGTAGAGAAGTTCAAAGCCAATTAGCTCTTAGCTATAGTTGTTGCCTAGAGAGTTAAAATATGTTTACACATGTATGTGTATTCCTGACTGTGTATAAGTATTTTTTATTATTTTGAAAATTACTTTATGTTGCACTGTGAAATGAAGGAAAATAAACACAGACTTTTCATTGGAAATATTTTGCTTGGCTCTGCTTGCAAAACATCTGATCTGCCATGGTGTTGACTAAGATAAGAATAGTGGGTACCCTGCATGCAACTGATACTCATGTAATTTGAATTCTGAGCTAAATCTACATTAGGTAAACATTTTGGCTGCAGTGGAGCCCCACCTGTTTTCACATAACTGTGACTGAAAGGACAATGACACCCAAGATTTAAACATCTATACTGTTTAGTTAAGCATAGGTCTTCTATCAAGTCTCCATGTCACCTTGGGTTTGCTAGTTTTCCTTGTCCCCTACTGTGTGTGCTTTCTTTAGATTTCTTCCCTCAGTCCATAGGTATGTATTTTTATTTTTTGCACTTTTTATATTCATTAGTGACTAGAATGGCTTATGTTCTAGGCAGAGCCTACAAATTAAAAATAATATTCTCTGAAATGATGGAAGTGGAAGTCAGTTTTCAGTTAAGATCTCATTGCCATCTACTGTATATGTTGGAAAACTGCAGTGTGGGAAATGCATTGTGTTTCAGCAGTGTAAAACAACGCTTTTCCCAGTGACTTGCCCTACATTGAGTAAAAAATCCACTGAGCTCTCAGTAGGCTATAGCATGTAAATTCCATTCTTTGTGGAGGAATCAGTATTTCTTAAACAGATGGCACTACTGATGGTACTCAATACTCCAGAAGGAAAGAACATTAGATTTTAGTTAGTTTGTATTCAGGCCAGATTAGAAGTAGATGTGTACTTTGGGAGAAAAAGAGTACCTCACTTTACTTATTCTGGCCCTAAAGAGTAAACCCTTTCATTTCTTAGTGGATATGTCAGAACAAAAAAAAATACAAAGCAAACTAGTGAGATTAAGGTACAGAAACTTGGGATAATTTGGTAATTCTTTTATTTGAGGAATTATTTTCTGATTCTTTTAAGTTAGCTTTTATCTCAGCAGATGATGTCTGGTGTTTATAAGCACTAAATATCTGCAATATTAACTGTTGGTTGGGATATACTTTACCCAAAGTTGTGAAATTATTAAATTGAAAAGAAAATATCAAGATCCTGGCTGTCAGGAATAGAATAAGATATCACACAGGTTACCTCTGCATGACTAGGGCTTTTTTTTCTTCATTGAGTAGATGTTCTAAGACCTCATTTGCTCAACATTATTCAACCACTGCATAGGAAGAAAGAATGATAAAGTAATTCATAACTCTTCTATGGTGTCCATTGTTACCATGTTTCAGTGCTTTGCAAACGTTATTTAACCCACCCTTACAGATCCTGGTATTCTGGGATTTGAAATGGTGTCATGGGCAGCTGATGATTCTGTTATTATACTATCCCTTCTTTTGTCCTCAGAGGCAAGTATGTGTCCACAGTACTTCTTCAAATGACATCAGAAATTCACTCAAGAAAATGAGGAACTAGTTTCTGACACTTTGCCCTTTCTTTCCCATCTCCTCAACTTTCTTCTTTCCAGTATCTTTCACTCCTGTTCAAAAAGGCTATTTTATTTTGGCTGATTTCCCTCAAGTCGTATTCCTGCTGTAGCACACATGGAGCATAGGCAATTTCAGCCTAAATATGGTGATGTTAAAACACCCTTGCAAACTAGCTTAGGAAAGCTGTCGTGAATTTGGTAGCAGGTGACATTGGTAGTGATGCCTGCGGCATGCAGTTTGCAAAGTAATTAAAACTCTTTGTGCCCTCCTCCTGTGGACTACTTGTCAGCATGGGTTTATAAATCATGCTTTAGGAAGAGGCTGGCTTTGTAGCAGTGCGGATTTTTTTTTCTTTCATTGAGTGTGTGTTTATAAGATGTCTTGACAATTTGTGCATTTCTTTGGCAGTTTCACTATCCAAAATTTTTAACCTGACTGAAAGCCCCAGAAAATGAGTTACCACTGGGGAATAATTTCTAGACTGAATCCTTTGTTTGCTTGATTGTTGGATTTTTGCAGTCACTGTTTATGTGTAGTTTAATGTGTAGTGCAAATTGGGAGGGAATGATGAGACATCCATGGGTCTGTGCAGGACAGAAGTTGTTCTGCCAGAGAGGGCTCCCCAGAAACTTACATCTGACATCTTTCTCTTGAACTGATCTGACTGGTTAATCATCAAGCACCTCTATCATTTTTCCACTGTTATCATTAGTTTCCTGGTGTCTGCCATTGTTCAATGATATGAATTGAATGTAATAACTTGTCTACCACATGGATAAAATGCTGCCACATGTGGGATCTATGATAGAACTGCAGCCATAGGAGAATGCTATACGAGTGTTCAACATTTAGCCCCTAAAAAAAGAAATGAAAGGAAAGAAAACATTAAAAGGTGTATTTATCAAGGTCTGCTCTTATCCCAGGACACCACTGTGACTTTACTGCTAGCAGTGAAAGTTCTGCATATGAAAATCCAGGGAAGAGAAGCAGACAGACACCTATAAGCCCTATTATCCAATAATCATCAATAGAAGAAAAAAATGTTTTAAATAAAAAAAGACTATTAAACATTCTGATATTTCTAAAATAATAATTTGTATGAGAAAACACTGAAGATTTCTGAGGGAATTCCACTATGAAATAAAGCAGCAGATGGTTGCTTTTTTCCCTTTTATTAAATGTTTAAAATTTTAATCCTTGCTGCCCTCATGTGGATGTATACTGTGTTTTTTCTCTGTCTGCTGAAACTAGCAATGGACAGATTTTGTTAAAGAGCAATACATACAACAGTATTTATACAGCAAAATAAGGACGATTCAGATACTGAACTAATGCTGTCTATCTGAGCCAAGGATCCCGAGCAGCATGGCTGGGAGTCTCTGAGAAAACATTTGCTGCACTTTTGTTCTGGGGAACAAGGAGTGCCCTGAATATTAGAGTTTAGGTAGCAGATTCCTATCTGGAGAAAGCTGTCTTTGCAGGTGACAGCAGGTGATGAGGTTCCTTCTGAACCAGGTAGTGTGTATCTCAGATTGACCACGTAGTTCCATCCAGAAGGAACATGCAGTAATTCCAAACAACCTTCAGCTCAGGGTAGGAGACAAACCAGAGAACTGAACACAAACCTCTAATATAACTGCGTGCAGCAGCTGTGGGAGGAACACTGATAAAATGGTACAAAAACAACAAAAAAGGGAGAAAAATAATGCATCAAGAGTCAAATGAAATAATTATATTCATAGCCATTACTCTGGTGTACAGCCAATCACTTTGTTTATAAGCATAAATAATGTGTTTTCAGGAATTCATGTTGGAATTGCATTTTTACCTATATGTTATAGTACCATTACCTATGTGTTATTGTCCATTGGAAAGGAGAAGCAAGGTATGTGGCTATGTGCCGGATGACTAACAAGCTAGTTATCATTAGGAAGGATGTAATGTCACCTAAAGAGTGGCACTGACTGTGGATTCCAGGCAGATGCGCTGGCCAATTTGCTCACTTGGGTGCTGTTTCTGATCAGGAAGGTTTTATAGGCTAGGTGGGTCAGACTTAGTATCTCAGATATTAGATCTTGCTACCCTGTGCAGTAATACTATAACCTGTTCTTGGTAGTGGTAAAACCTCTCTCTAGAGAGATAAGAGTCGTTTTTCTCTCCCTCCTCATTTGCTTCTGCCAGGAATTGCTTTCTGTGTGCAACAGCAGTTCTGGACTATAACACACTGCTGCTAAAAATCCACTCCTTTAAAACTGCCCCAGCAAAGCCAAGTAGGGCAGAGCCCTACTGCTTCCTATAGAGAGAGAGTCTTGGGGTCAGAGCTCTTTCTCTCAGGAGCAGTGAGGCATGGGGGAGGCCATGCAGGGCTCCCTGAAGGCAAGGTTCTCAACACCTGACCCATAGCACAGAGTGGAGGGAACTGCTGCCATCCCAGCACCAGAAAAGTGCCTTATCCAGCAGCTGTCCTTGCCCTGCTGCCCTCCAGTTGGGAAACTGGGAGTTTGGCTCCCAGATCCTATTTGAGGATCTACTTTCCATATCATAAACATCATGTTCTTCAAAAGACATCTGTAGCAAGATATTCAGAAGTTATTTCTGTTCGCTGTGCTTCTGCTGACAAAATAAACACTGTAATTGAAATCTGAATTTAATAAAAGTTCTCATGCATGGGGACTTCAGCAGCATACTTTGTTTGAACTCTCTAGTCTTTATAGTCACTTTTTTCTTGCTAATCTCTAATCTTTGTTTCATTCTAACAATGTGGGAACCGATGGTAAGCCAAGAAATACCTTCTATATTCACTTTTCTGGTTAAAATGACAGTTGGAATTTGGGACTCTTACATTGCCAGTCATCTGGATTTTCTCTGAGTAGTTTAATACTGTTCTGAAAATAATGAAACTTACTCTGTACGACCAGGCACTTGGAAATACAGTGACCCACTATAGAGCTCACTAACAGAAGAGCAAATTACCAGGTATCAATGACTCAGTGGTACTACCTCTGCACAGGCTGCTCCATGACACATGGAAAAGAAGGTAATTTGCCTTTTTTGTGCCTTGGGGCAAAAGCAGGTACCAGATGATAGCTGCAGAGCAGCACCACCACTAAAACGTGTTTGTTTGCAATGATAAGTCAATCACAGACATCTACAGAATCACAGAATGATAGGGGCTGGATAGGACTTACAGAGATCATCTAGTCCAACCCCCCTGCCAAGGCAGATTGAGAAGGTCACACAGGAATGTGTCCAGGTGGGTTTTGAGTGTCTCCAGAGACAGAGACTACACCACCTCTCTAGGCATCCTGTAATCTACTAATAGTAAATCTAGTAATCTGTAAATCTAGTCCTGTCCATTTCTGTTCTAATGGTATTGTAAGGGGAGTGTGCTGGCAATTTGATTTGATGCTTGTACTACAGGAGCTACTTTGTAAGCATTAGACAGATACTAAGGGGGTTGTGTGCCATTTTATCTGTGCATCTCCAAATTCCAGAGGAAAAATAATGGAATCTTTACCTTAAATTTACAGTATTTACTCTAGTTTTCTGGAGGAGGTCATAGAGAAAACTAGATGAGTCACTGACTGGAGCTTATATTTCTTTTACTAACTGGTCTGTACAGCAACCAACCTCAGAAAGTAAGATCATTGAGCTAACAGGATAACAAAACTCCAGTAAAGCTCTTAATTGAGTCTGCTCTTCTGAGAATCAGTTTATCAGCAGCATTGATCACTTGATCCAGATTTTTTCCCCTCATCTACTCCTTCCAAGTATTTAAAATGTTTGGGTTAAAATAAATTAGAAAATTTAAAGTGCAAGTTAAAACACCGTTCTAATTTCTTACAATATACCAAATAGTAGAATCATATAATAAAATGCTGATATGGAAATTTCTATAATTCAAACTATCCTGTAATGCCACTTTGTGGCAGGTAGTCCTTCTCTTTGACCTCATTAGGTGTGCCGAATCATTAGATACAGTGTTAATATAGAGTTTTACCTTAAAAGCTGCTTTGATTAATGGTTGGTTGGACTGAGGCTTTACTGTGTAGGATTAACTAGATTTAAAAATGGCAAAATGCCATAGTAGCATTAATGACAGACTTTAATGAGAAGCAGAAGTAACTCCAAGAACCCTTATGATTTTAATATGGACTAAATTCATGTGCTTGTTACCTTAATGTCTTGTCCTATTATTCCAATAATTCCTAGAAAAGTGTAGCCTATACAGCATATTACAAACATATAATCTTAAGTATATAACACTATATTTTTAATGAATCATCAATGTTGATAAATTTAGAATCAGATTTATTCCATTTTATTCTCTAATTGAGACAATGCTTTGTACTGGTTTTGGGCCTTTTTAATTAAGAAACAATGTGAAATAAAACACTTGTGTTTGGACTTGATTATTTTAAAGGTCTTTTCCAACCTAAATGATTCTATGATTCTATGAAAGCCAGATTGGCAAGTGTCCTGGTTTGAGTAAGAACAGAACTAATTCCATTCAGTGATTTTACTTTTCAGCTCAGTTCTTCTAACTAACTGCACTTTCTAACCCTCCCAATTAATAATCTACTGATAATGCAGAAGAAAACTGTATTTTCACATTTTCATGTCATCTGCTACTTGAATTTCCTTGTACTACCTTAAGTTTTCCTGAAAGTTTACAAAGTTAGCACATCTAGAGATTAATAAGGTTATTATTTTTATCATTGATCACATATTTCAGTATATGATAGTGCCAAGAAAATCCACACCATTCTCACTCCAGACAGTATTCAGTGTCTCCTTAAATCCTACCATACTTGATAGGATTTAAGCATATTCTTAAAAGGTAATGCATTGCTGAATGAGGGCCTTTGTATCTAGCATTTTTTCAGTTCCATCGTATCTTGGCTGACATAATCAAATAGCTTATTATTATAAGTGAACAGGAAAAAGCTTTCCC
>JANHFX010013858.1:10004-25911 GCA_027560015.1 Chloroceryle amazona | reverse complement strand
TTTTTTCAGTTCCATCGTATCTTGGCTGACATAATCAAATAGCTTATTATTATAAGTGAACAGGAAAAAGCTTTCCCATCCTAGGAACAATTTTTTATTTCCTGCATTGATTCTTATTTCCTAATTTTAGTTATTTTTAATGAACTTCCAATATTAAGAAACATGTAATAGAATTTTTGGTTTTGCCCAGCAATATGTTGTGAGAATTAGGCACAGCATACTAATAAGCAATGACAATTCTTCTCAGAGGTGTCACTGCTTCTGCTAAAGTAGGTAGGATGACATCCAACCAAATACTTGGGCTGTAATGCCTCATTTCTCATTGAAATCAGGGATATATTGGACTTGACTTTAATAGGGTCACTGAGGCAAATTTATGCAAGGGTCTAGGGTATGTATCCAGCTTGCAGTGAGTTAGGAGTCTATGTACTCGTTCAGCTCCAGGTGCCAGGCACTTGCATAACATTGCTTGTCTGACTTACCCTGCCAAAAAGTGAGACCTACATCAAACATGGTTATTCAAAACAGCAAAACTGTGCCTGTGGACACGTGATGACAGCTGGGGATTCTGCTTCCTCTGGTATCATATTGAAAACTGCTCAGTAGCCAGCATTACCTTGGCAGTCCCTATTAATAATTTCTGTGCCACTGAGTTTTTAAACTACAGTGTAATATCACTTCTATATTCCTTACTTAGTTGACTCATTGACATTATTTGGTTCTCCTCTTTTTTTTTTTTTTTTAGGAAGAAGGCCAACAAAAACAAAGGACAAGAAAAAGAAGAAAAAAAATTTGATGGAAAGGGCTCAGAAGCAGCACAGCATCTTTTTAGCAACAGACAAAACAAGCCAGTAAAGACTTGATTTTTTAAAATATATTTTTTTTGCAAAGTGCACAAAAGCTGCTATATGCTCCTGCCCATGGATGCACTACGATTCAGCTGCTTTGACAGTATTGGTGGCAAATAACTTGTGAAAAAAAAAAAAAAGCCCACGAGCTTGTTTGTTTTATTTATATATTTTTTATTTTATTTTTTCCTCTTATTTTTGACCTGAAGACTTCAAGGTCAGGAGTGCACTGAGTTGAATCAGTGGAAGTGGCACTGAAGTGCGTCAAAGATTGTGTCCTGAGTGCCTGGTTGACACGTTGACATGGAAGGGAAGCAGGAAAGGAACCTATATATCACCATTAGGCGGACTTGTGCATATTTAAATAAGAAAAAAAACAAAGAAGTCTTGGAGGTGTAGGTACTAATGCATTTATGGCCTTTGTTTCCTATATTTGTACATTGCAAGAGTAAATGGATATGATTTACCTACTTAGCGTTAATATACATTGTTCTCAGCACCTGCTACAGTGAAACAGTTGTATAATAAAACTGCTTTAAGACAATATACTGCAGGAATTACTGCTTAGACTTTCAGAAGCACAGCAGACTATGTGTACATACAGAGTAATCTGTCTACATATAAATGAACATATTTACTGTACATCTATGCATTTTTATGTATAATACGTTATACATGTTTAAAGTTATGTCCTGTTGGTTCTAGTAATGCACGTTAAAATAATCCAGTAAATGTTTACTTTTTGCTATGTTTTAAGAATCTTAAAGAGACAAAAGTTACAAACTGGATTGTTTTTTCTCATTTGTGAAGCACATTCAAATGGCAAAACTACCTTGTGCTGACCCTCGCAATGGAGTGTCAGCTCTGAAGATCCTAACAGACTAGTAAACTGCAGATATTTTCTGCTATTGTGTACTCCTATCTCAGACCTGGTGTATTTTATTGCAGAGAAAAAAGTGTAACTTTTTTTAAGATGAGGCACGATGATAGATGCTATGAGTGTCAGGAGAGAAATGATATGGAGAGTTCTTGATATCTAAAATTATATGTGTAGGTTTCTTTCAAATATAATGCACAATGTTTCATTTCTGTTAGTCGTGATCCAGCCAGATACAGCAAACAAATACCTGAATAGGGCAGAATCAAAAGAAAAAACTATGTGAGTTCAGTCATTCAAAAGTGTAGCAAACACAGTTGTCCCAGTATTGCCAGTTATTTGTAGAAGTTTAGCAAATTTAATCTGCATCTGGTGTTTGGTTTGTTTTGGGTTTTTTTTGAGCAGAGTGGTGGAGAGAAGTTAAAATAGCTCAGGATGAGTAATTTTGTAATGTGGCATTATTTGGCTTGCATTCAAGGAGATTGTTTTTTTGATATCTGCTGGGAAAAGCCCACAGTAAAATGGCTGTCCTTTATGCTGTTTCTTAGAGAGGTTATTCCAGTTCTAGGACTAAAACTTACAGGAAAAGGTAAAACAGACCCCAGACTCCTACAAAACTCTTTTTGACATAGACATTAGAAAAATCCCAGAAACCTCAGTTTTAGTTTTGTGGATCATATGCTTTACAGATGAACTAGGGAAATAAAGCACCTATCAGCATAAATATAACCATATTTAGCTAGGACAAGTTGTTGCTACAAAAATGTGCAGTTGTTAGGCACATATGAATGTTTCGTGAAGCTGCTTGTGGACTTAACCATGATGTTTTCACCTTCATCTTTCATTTTGAATATGTTCATATTTACCCAGAACATAATAATGTTAAGGACAGTGAGATGGTTCTGATCCTGGGCTTCCATTTTGGACATTACATGCTCCCTTCAAAAAAACAGTAAGAACTGTAGCTGCCTGTTTGCTTACTGGTTATCAAATTTGGCTCTAAGTGCAGTGAATGACTTCATACAGTCCTTTTCGTAGTGGTTACAAATACTGTATTAGGCATGTCATGAAAACAATGCAACAAAATACAATAAAATGATGTCACAAGCTTCTGAGTAAAATATTTTTGGTGCTTTTTAATTCAGAGAGTGTATTCCATCAGAATAGCATACACACAGAAGAATTGGAGGAGGTGTGTGGATTCGGATTTTCTCCCTCTGGAGTGAAAACTCGAGGGTTTTAAAAACAGCTATTTTGTTGATTATTTCATGTTTGAAGAGGCACTGTACATTAAATATACATTGATTTCTCTTGTCCCAGTCACCTGCATATTCCTTGCGTTTCCATGAGAGTGTAGATACAAGTAATCCCCAAGGTAAGAAGTGCCTTCGTGTGTAGTTTCTTCTTTGTTCTAGACATCAATTTTTATCCTGTCTTTGCATGATGGATCCTATCAATCTATTACTAGCACTGGGGTTTTTGTAGGATCGTACTTCTCCTGAGGTTGGAAAGGACCGATCTTTGGACATAGGAAAAGCTTCTTCACTGAGAGAATGGTTGGTCTCTGGAATGGGCTCCCCAAGGAAGTGGTCCCAACACCAAGCATGTCACAGTTCAAGAAGCATCTGGATGATGCTCTTAGTCATAAGGGTTTTTTTCTAGGTAGTCCTGTGAGGAGCAGGAAGTTGGACTCAATAATCCTTATGGGTTGCTTCCAATTTAGAGATATTCTATGATTCTATGAGATCTTGAGAGATCATCTAGTCCCAGTCTCTGCTTGAAATAGGGCTAACCTCAAACTTACATTAAATCTGCCTGAGGTGGAGGATTTTGCAGCCTCTCTAGTCTGTGTCACCGTGTTTGACCACCTTCACAGGGATTTTTTGTTGTTGTTGGGATTTGTGTACATTGACCCTTGTACTTTTGCTCTGCAATACTGAGCAGAGTTGAGATGAAGACTGCTGCTGGATTTCTCTTTAGCCTCCTCTTTTCCAGGTGAAACACCTGCACTGTCTTTTAGCTGGTCTTTGGATGTTTTGTGCTCCAGCCTTCTTAAGTTATTTTAGTGACCCTCCAGTGGACTTACTCCATTCCTTTCATACTGAGTACCCCAAACCAGGCATAGTACCCAAGTGGTGGCCTCCTGAGTAGAGGAGGTCCACCTTTCTCAGCCTATTTTTTTTTTTGAGTTTCTGGAGATGGTGTCTCACAATGGTGGCTTTCATGCTTCTGGGATGCTTGGAGAACTGGGTGCTGCTCAGAGAAGTCTGGTTTACACTACTGCTTCAGGATCTTCAAACAGGTACCGTTTCTTGTTAAATGAAGGAAAAAAGCTGGGTATCATGAAAATAGCCTGTGTCCACTCTGCCTCTTACTTCCTTTAAATTTGATCAGAAGCAGGCTAGTAAAGGCATTCTTTTCTGGTAAGCAACTGACCAGGCACAGATGCCACCTTTTTCCCTTTTCAGAGCTGCCATTACTTTTTGAATCTCATTGTCTCTCAAACAGTGAAAAGATTCACAGTAGTGGAGCTTCTGTGTTTTTATGTCCCTAGTTTAATGATTAGCTATTGGAATTTCGTTTTAAGCTAGAAAAGATTAAACTTACTGGGATAAAGAACTTTCAATGCTGTAATCATCGGTCAAAAAAAGTTTTACATCATTATGATGTGCAAAAAGATCTTTTTTTGAAAGCATATATTCATTTAGATGTTATTCACCTGTCCCAGAAGAGACAATTGCAAAGCTCCACTCTGCATTTAATATCTCTCCATCCTTAGCATGCCTTGCCTTATTCTGACCTCCTCGCATCTGTCTTGTTAAATGAAAAAAGAAAGGAAAAAAACCCACAACTAAAAAAAACACCACTACCACCCAAAAAAACCCCAAACAAACCCAAACCCCAAACACAAACCAAAAAACAAAAACACACACACACAAAAAAAACACACCAAAAAAATCTAGGTGCAAGTTTAAAGCAATTCTTTTGTGTCTGAGTTGTCTTTACTGCATCTCAGCTGTTCGTGCTAGTGAGAAATTGTTACATATCTCTTTTCTTCTTCCTGGAGGAGGGCATGTTGTGTTCCACATTATGGTAATGCAAAGCTTCCATACTAGAAACGTTAGTGCTGGAAAATTGTTTTCCTTTTACACCCACATGCCTAGCATAAAGGTTAGGTGAATAACTTAAAGAAAGTGAATACTTGTAGAGCTTACATGATTTGTCTGCCTTTAGCAGGATGAGTTTTTATTACAGAAAGCTTCAAAGCAGAAGAAATATAAATTAGATTTTATTTGACTTATCTAAAAATAAAGCAAAAATCCATTAAATACCATGTTGCTGATGAAATAGAATATAGAATAAAAGTAACTGGAGACTACCATCACAAGTGCCATTCTTTTTTAAGTGAGTAATGTTACTGAAGACTGATGCTACCACTTACCAGTGGATAGGAGAGATTTTTAAATTCAAACTGCACATCTCTTTTTCTTCACCAACAAAATGTACTTGTCTCTCAACACTACTTCACTTTCACTTCCAGTGGTGCAAGCCAGCATAAATTCCAGTAAACTTCAGACTGATGTTATTTTGGACTGACACCAACAAGAACAAAATGTACCCTTCTGAAAGTGTAACCCACAAACCACTGTCAGCTTTTTGTTTAGTTCTTTACCGAAAGCTCTGTGCTGAACCTGGCATTGTTTCTTCTGTGAGGAGCCTCTGTTCAGGAGTGAAGAAAAGACGTGAACTTTAGGAAGTGATAGAGCAGCCTGATGACAGGACACCTGAGAGAAGGGCAGGACGGTGTTTGAGGAGCAGTTCTTCTAAGGAGTGAAAAATGCTATAAGGAAAGTATGATGGGAAAGAGCATCCTACATGAGCCCAGCCTTTATCCTATTATCTAACTCTTAAACTTCAGTTTACTATTTTTTAAATGCAAACTAGATTTGTTAATGTCTAATGAACATATGTCCTCCACCCCAGCCAAGTTGTATCCTTACTTAAACTGGCCAGTAGTGTGTCTCTGTTCATGCCAGCTGTGAAAGAGCTGCCCAGCCTTCTTGTTTACAAATTGTGTCTTCAGTGACACTCACGTAATCTTTTTTATTTCAATTGGGCAATACCAATAAAACTAACTAATAGTTTGTAGATGAAAAATTAATAAACACCGAAAATCAGGCTGGTTTGGTTTTCCCCAGCCGCTTTTCAAAATAGAAATTCATCTTAAGAGAGCAAACAGTGGCAGTCAGAGGATATATCTTGGCTTGCAATTGTCTTAGCCTCCCTGTCAGACTTTACGGGAGCTTTATGGGAATGCTAATAGTTGTGGCTTTTTCCCCCCCTGAAGTCCTCTTTTTATCAGAAGCTTTGGTGAGAAGTTATGTTTGCTTTCTCTTTATGAGTGAACTTGGAGGCATTGGTTGTCATCATCTACAGAGCCTAAGATCCTCAACTGCAAGGAGGTTCCTTATCTTTGCTCCAGAATTGTTTCAGTCTTTTATTTAGTTGGTCTCTAGTGATACATACACAAAAAATCTCAGGAACATGGAGTGCAGCCACAGGATTTTTCTGTCACAGCTTTGTACTCTCCTTTTGGCCTCATGTTCCTTGTTACACTGTGGCCTGGCTTCGGCAAGAGCACCGAACAGCCCTTCTACCACAAATGTCTTCTAGTCTGCTTATTCTCTTGGCTACGGCATGTGGATTCAAACTTTTAGGCTGACAAAAGTAATTTATTTTGTGATCAGATATTTTCTCACTGGAGAGTTAAAGAGAAATTCATGGAGTAAAGGTCTATAAACAGATAATGGGAGGTACAGGCAAATATGTGTCCTCTCACATCCATCATCTAAACCAGGAGTTAGTAAGGATATAGGCAAGTATAATGGCCATCCCCCATCCAATGCTTGCAGATGCTGAGGGAGTATGAGATGAATGGACTGCAGATAATGGTTCATGTGCTCACCTTACACAGCACTGACAATTACCACTATTGGAGGCAGAATATTGAACTATTGGTTTGACCTGTTAGAGCCTCTTTTTAGGATTTTGTATAAAAGTGCATAGTGTTTGTGGCTCTGCTAAGATAGTTTATGTAATACTTTTTTTCTGCTCTTTTTTTTGTTTTTTTCATTGTGTATTCATCGAGAATTTGTAAATTCAAATCAGTTCAATCTCCATTCAGTGGGATTGTTCAAAATCAAAGTATTTGATCAATTCTATTGGGACAGTTGATGAAGGATATCAGTGACTTGGCAGGGGAGGTACAAGGTTATCGCCTAAGGGTATATTTGACTTTGAAATAGACCAATGAAGAGTTTTCCACTTTATGACAATGTGGCAGATCGTGGAAGATTTGCAACTCTTAGGAACAAATGTGGAAGAAACATTTTCAGACTGAATTTTGTATGCAGTTGCAATAACAATGCATGAATGCTGAATGATAGTATTTTAATAATCTGTACTTAGATGACCAAAATTGTATTTCTTCTGATTATAATGAGCTACAGCTCTGCAATGCTGATTAGTTGAATGAAGCAATCATTCCTCATTTTTACCCTCATTTTGTTATTATTTTTTCTTCATGCAAACAGTGCAGTGCAAGGACTTAGGATTTTTGCCTACTCTTTCTTCCCCTTCTCTCCAGCTCCCTGGTGCTCCCTATAGCATAATTCAAGGAATTCCCACAAGCTCTAAGCTCCAGATGCTTTGCAATATGTAGCTGACTTGCAGATGTTTTGGCATGTATTTCCGAGTTACACAGCCAGCCACTCTGAAGAAAATCCAGATGGGATTCAGAAATAAAAAAGTAGGTAGCACATTCCTTCTGGAGAAGTAGATTAATTCTTATGGTTTCTCTGGTCAGCTTCATTTTTCAAGGTGTGATGTAAAAAGACAGAGCAGATGTATTATCTGGGAAGCCTCCAAATCCACTTTTCAGAAAAGAGAGGTCTTTGACCATACTGACACTGAAGAATATTGATGTGTTTTTAAGAAGAATGATAACATTACTGTGCTGAATGCACAGAGGAGATGGAGATCTTGGCTGTACAACAGAACTTCCTGCCACAAATAATCTTATCATACACCTAAATTATCTTTTCCCTGTTAAAATGGGTAATTAACAGATATAAATACAGATGAATGCTTCTTGAGGAAATACAGGTCATTTAAAGGTGATAGACTCTTTGCTAACAATGAGTATGTGTTATGCATTTCAGCCTGGACTATTCTGTCATCAAGACATTATTCAAGACCAGTCATGAAACCTAGAACATATTTCTTAATAGGACTTGAACCTAGAACAGTGCAATCTTGATTCCTAAGCAGAATTTCTTCTGTGGAATATAGCAGGTTATACAACAGAATTCCTGAAGTGTGTGTTTTCCTCCATCTGAATTAGTAATAAAAAGAGTAAGCCACTCATTTCCTCCACATCAAGCTTTATGGTGGGAGTGCTCTTTCCTTCAGCCTTCTTTCACCTGCCTAATTATTGCAGCAGCAAACTTATCCACCATCTGTAGCCCATTTTGAATGCTACATTTGCAAAGCAGGACTTACTTTCCTTTCCTGTAGAAAAAAAAAAATACGCCACCCCTGTCCTCTAGAAATAATGTAAAGTTTTTTGAGAGTGGATCATGATCAGTTCCATGGCTGATTGACATTCAGAAGGTCTTTTGTGTACACAGTACTGTGTGTACTTTCTCAGCAAAGGTGGCTTCATTAGGCAGATTGAAATGCCTGGAGAAATCTGTTGTGAGTGAGATTTTAAATTTGACTGTGGTGGTGTTAGTTTTATTGAATTTCTTTCTCACTTATATTCAGTGATAAATATGTGCATCCTCTGTTCTGCTGGTTATGTGCTATTCTAGTTCTCGTGTCACACTAGTATGAAAGTCCTTTTATGCTTATTTTTGCTACCTGTTGTTTGTAAAAATGCTTTTACTAAGCAGTCGCTGAAGAAAAGGGTTGTATGGAAATTTTGTTGATGAAAGATTTCACACAGGACCAAACTGTTTTAAATGTGACACCCACACGTTTTCCATACTATGCAAAGTACACCTGGATGAGCAAATCATAGTTTAAAAACTCAAAACTATACATTTGCTTCTGTATGAAATTAAGAATATACCTCCAAGTGAGACTTAATAGAAAATCCATCTCAGTATGTACATGATCATGACTTCTTAGGGCTTTGCTTAGCCTGGCCTAGCCTATTAACAACACTTCTGTCATCCTAGATGGCAAAACCCAACTAAATGTGAGACAAGCCATTTGTAAGGGAGAATACATGAAGGAATACATGATAGTTCTGAATGTATTTATTGTTCTGAAGGACTAGATGTGCATATGGCCAGAGAGAAGGGCAATGCACATTTATACAAGAATTTTTAATTCTTGTATAAATGTATCTGTACAGTTGAGGTGGTACTGCTGAGGACTGACTCAGAAGCCCTTTTCAACTTAATTGTGTCAGCCAGACACTCTGGAGTTCCCATCTATCTTCTCCACAGACTGCCAGATGTCATCATCCCACCAGCCTTTCTCCTCAAGTATGCTTGTTGTGAGCCATGCATATTCATCTAAATTTAAATAGATGGGGATGTATCTGCACTGAGGAGTTAGCAATTACAGCAGCCCAGAATCAAGCATTCTACCATATAACATATTGCTGTGTTGTGTTAAACTTCAGAGTGGAGCTGAGAGAGACATCGGGGTGCAGGAGCTTCGTTAGATCTTGCAGCTGAACCTGTAGATCTTGCTGAGATGAAGCTATCAGAAACCACTGTGTTCATCTTGTTTCTGAGCTCCCAGAAGGTCTTTGTAGATGAGGTCATCTTCTTCCCATTCAGTGTGTGTAAGTAAACCTGTTTCTTTCTGGGAGAATAAATCCTTCTTCTGGTCTTCATGAAAAAGGCAATTTTTCATTGGTGGGGGACAGCAACAACTGAAAAAACTAGTATAAGCTTAATAAGCCCTCAAAATTCTGAAAATTCCCTCATTTCTTCCAAGAGTATTATTTTAACCAATCCTGGTATCTGTGGATCATGGGAGAGATAGAAAGCATGTGTGCAAACATGAACTTCTCAAACAGCTTGGGAAGCCATTGGCTAGAACCCAATGTCTTGCATATTCAATGCCAGCTATGCAAATTGCTATTTAGTAGCCTGTGAGCTTCATAATTGTTACTTAGCTTTTTAGATAAAATGCCAGGCCTTTAATTTTTGTTATTTAGCTTGAAAATAAAGAAGAAAATATTATTTCTACCATGAGTTTTTTATTTCAGTAAATGATTCAAAGTGAGATGATTGCAAATTGCTAACCAGAACTGGGGCATGATTGGCATCTACTACTTTTTAAACATAAACCCCAAACTTAAATGGCTACTTTATATACAAGTTTGAATGATTCTTTTGTTGAGAAATATTTGGTAGTGTGAAGCACAAGAGTGCGACATAAATAGCTGAGGTATTAGAAATACAGGACTATTTTCACAATACCTTGTCAAATGTGGCCATTTTATTTTTCAGCATACACTAGTTTTTGCCACATTTATATTGGACATATAGCCATAAGTGGGCATAAGTTAGAGGTTTTAAGTCTCAGGAGGCAGTGGTGACCAGTGTGGGGAGACCATGAAGTGTTCTGTGATGGTTACAGATGCTTCCACTGAAACAAGAGGGAAAATTAATCCCTGATCAAAACTTTAGCTGAAGCCAGAAGTTGCCCAGTGACTCACAAATATTTTAGAAGGATGGCAACTGCTAGGGTCTGGAGTCGCACTCTTGGAGCGGGAGACTCTCCATGCTGAAGGGGCTATGGATACCCCAATGGGCCTGTGAGTGAGCCGTGCTGGTGCAGGTACACCTCTGAGGGTCTGCAGCTGTGGGTGACCAGTGCCAGCTCAGGGACACACCTGTGGGACTGCAGCTCACATCTCACTGGATGGGTTTTATGAATCTAGCATAATCTATGACAGAAAGAAGGAAAATAGAGGAGGACAGGGGTTTATGTTAAGGGTGGGGTTTTCTTGTGTGTGTGTTCTTTTTCTCACTATCAAAATTGGTAAGCAGAGGTTTGTGTTTGATGCTATAGAGAGAATCATGGTAGAATGTTTTACTCTTATTTCAAATGAATTGAGCACAACTGCAGTTCTAATTTAAAAAGTCTCCATACCGTCAGATGTTTGACATGAGAAATAGTGACAAGCTGATGGAACTGCTAACAACATTCAGGAGAGAAGTAATAAAAAGGTCCTGAACAGGTTAACAGGTTAGAACCTCAGACAGACAGTATTTTTCTTTTTTTTTTTTTGTCTGAAAAACCCCATGAAGCTACCTATATAAGGAGGCAGTAAAGGAAATAGCTGTGTTGTGTTTCTTGGCAGTTTAACATTTATTTTGGTACTTTGCTTCCTTTAAATTTTATCAGAGGTTGTGTGCAAATATTTGCAGGTAATTTAAGTCTATAAGGATGCATTTGCAAGAATGCTGCAAAAACAAATGAGTTTCAAGCTCTGATTGGAAATGTAACAGCAGTACTTAAAGAAAAAAAGAATTAAAGTGCTTTTAATAAGGAACTCATTTAGTGATTCCATTTCATTGTCTCATACTTTGTGTTAAGTGGTAGCTAGTAATAATTTTCGCAGACAGTAATGGAGACCTAGAATAGAAACAGATTCTTAACTTCACAAGAACTGGTGTTCTCAAATGCCCTTCTGTTACAGGATCTCTGATGTTACCCTTCTGTCTCTTAGGTAAGAGTCAATTCAAATCCATTTAACCTATAAGCCTGGGTTTTTAAGGGGGCCTTGGCTGAACACGCTGTACTTGAGGCATATGCAACAGCAGAGCTGGTCCAAATCAGTGCTTCTGCAGTCGCTGAGCAGTCACTTGAACAGATGAGTGATACTGCAGGTTCTGCTGGCTCAACAAGCAGGAATTACCGTAACTTGTTGCAGCTGTGGGGTATTGCAGTGTTAATCCTCTTCTCAAGAGTAAGTCATTCGGGTGAGCACCAAACCCATGGTGTTCTGCAAGCAAACCCATTTGCACAGCACTGGCATTTTATTTAACAGTCCACAATAGAAAGCAGTTAGAGAGAGGTGTGTCGTTAGAGGGAGGCATATGAGGGAAAGTGGTTTTCTCATCAAAAAGATTTTCATGACTGGCTTTCTTCCTCAGCTCTGTGGGTGAGATTTTGTAAAAAAAAAATGAGGCCCAAAGATTCATGTGGCTGCATGCCAGGCATTGTTCTCTAGCATGGATCACTTTTGACTAGATGTCATCGTTCTGATTAAAAACTAACAAAAAGACAGGACTTTCTCCCTTTGATGTTATGAAATAGTAACATGACACAACTAGTGGTGCAGCCATTCTCTTGCCTTCTGCTACTTCTGTTGGAAGCCCTTCAGAGATCTGGAGACTAGTGCCTTTGAGGGAGAGACACATTCTCTAGCTGGAGAACTGTCAGAGAATTCCCATATCTACATGATGCTTTCTTGTCACGCACTTGCAAAGAGCAAGACCAGAGACAAAATTGTCCCCAGAGATAAAAGAAATGAAAAGATCACTGGCAGAAATACCTCAGGAGAAAATGTCAAAGCAAGACCTTTGGTCATGCTGCTGTCTGCCCACACAATGATAAACTGGGGTGCATCTTTGCATGCTTCTGAAGAGGAAATGGACGGTCATGAAAATGTCTCAGATAGTATTTTGCATAACTGAATCTTCATCTCTCTCCTCCACGAGATCTGGAGATCAAGACAGGAAGAGACTTACCAAAGCAACCAGGTACGTTTGAGCAGACTGCAGCTCGGGCACCAGTGCTTTGGTGTGCTGCAGAGGGAATTCTCTGTTCTGCTCACTTCTGCACAGAAGACACCAAAATTACCCTCTTCTGGATATCATCTGCCTGCTACAATATTTAGTAAAGCTGGAAGCCTTATTTAGGATTAATGCCACATATTCAAGCAGATGCCAAGTCTGAAGAATTTAAAATTTTGAAAATCTTCAGTTTCTGCATCGAATCCTTAATCATTGCTCATGTTTGTTGCCTTCATGCATTTTCCCTGACTTGCTGTCTGCTCATAAAATCCTCCTACCCCATACTGTCCTTTAATTCAAGCTCTCTGCAAAAAAACAAGTGGAAATACTCAGGCATTGCACAACAAAAAAAGTTTATAATAGTGGAAGATACCAGGAGTATAACTAAAACAATAGCAAAAATGTAATAGCTCAAAGATACATTAATAAATGTTAAATAAAGCTGAACCTTCAAGAAGTAAATACTTAAGCCACAGAGATGCCTCAAATTCTATAAAGCTTTGAGGAAGTGTTTTGTTGAACAGAGTTCTGCAGTGTCAATGCTAAAATTTGCATTGAACTTTATGTAGATTTCTGTGTACCATAAAACTGAAGAGAAGCCAAAGAAGATGTTTTGTTGTGTAAACTGGAAGTCAAAGCAGCACTCAGAGGGCTCCACTGACTGTTGTTTGCCCTCCATGCCTGTAATAAATGTTGCCAAGTGAATAGCAGCACTTCATTTCTTTCTAGTTTGTCCAGGCCTTTCTGGACAAGACCCTTGGGGAAAAAAAAAAAAAAAAAGCCACCCCAAAGGAGAAGGGCAATAGCAGGGCAATAGCATTCCAAAACTCTGAGCAAAATCATTTTCATCCTTGTTAGCATGAAAACTAAGAGCAGCCCAACACATTCTTGGGCTTTTTTATCATTTCCTTTAACTGCAGAACTGCACCCCATATGAAGAAGACAACCGTCACACGGACAGACTGACAAGTCTTCAAAGAAAACTGAAAAGGGAAGAGAGGCTTCAGCTCCATCGCTGAATAAGGCCACACACTATCAAGGGGCTTCAGTGGAGCAAGTGACTGGAGCGAGGCATGATACAGACAGGGCAGCAGCAGAGAGGTGTGCTGAAGCCCCTTCTGTTACAAAGGTCAATTATTGCCTCCAAGAAATGCAGGAAATGATTCATATTTAATAATGATTCTTACTGGAACATTCCCTATTCTCTATTGCCTTCTGGGAGATGGAGAAGGAGACTGCTTTGAGCACATCACCTCCTAGAATCTTCTGAACATCCCTTTGTCTGACTGTCCCTCAGTTTCTCTGACCTTAATTTTTACCATAACTTCATGTCTTTTGTTTCAAGAGTAATATGCTATCTGGTGGTTTTGTATTAATACGATAGTATTCCATTGCTGAAAGAGTTTGAAAAGTTTAACATTTTACTATTATTTTCCAGTTTGAGCAAGCAGGTTTCCATACAGTATGTTTGTTCCTTATGCGTAGCCATCTGCCTATGTTAGCATATATGACTAGACAACGTGGTTGGTGTTACATCCTAGTGAAGGACATTTTGGACAGGGCCCTCCTTTTATCTACCTGCCACATGACTTTATTCAAGCATAGATGGAAGATACAGCAATAAACTCTCGTCTGCACACTGTGATCCACTTGTGGGTGCTTGCTGAGGGACAAAGCTTACCAACCTTACTTTTCCTGGAATATCATCAAGGTTGCCCAAAGCTTCTGGTCTGTGGCTTGTGTCCACACCATGTAGACTTTGGACTATAATATCAGCTCTGAGTTGCTCTTGAAATATCTTGTTATTATAGTTCTGTCCTGTTCATTTCCAGTTAACTACCCTGCTTTTCTAAATGCCCTTTCATCATACACTTTCCTGGACCAACTGCTCTTCAGCCGCACTGTGCTGTTATCTCCCACAGGGAAAAATCAGGAGTATCAGCACTGTGGAGGAGGCCTACTACTAGTCTTTCAGATTTAGTCGAGAAGAATCATCTTTATCATCTTCATATTGTATAATAGAATTGTATTGTATAATATATTGTATAATATTCACTTTATCATCTTCATATTGTATAATAGAACATTATTATCTAATGACTACTATATTCATGTATGACTTCTTGCTAACATCTTAACAATTTTGCATCAGAGTAAAATTACCAGCTTAGATTTCACAAAGAATCCCCATCGTCAAAAGACCTTCTCAAAGGGACAATAACCAAAATAAACAATTTTTGGAAAGTAAGGCATTTGATCAAAATTGACCACTGCTTCCTTTGAAAGCAGTCAAATGAAGATTTTTGGTAAAAGGCATCCTCTGGACACAGCGAAATTAATTATTTTTTTTTTAATGTAAATCTATCTATTAATAAAGAATTGAAAGTACTTAATTCTGCCTAAATTCATGTCAGAAAAAGCCCTTCATATGCAAGTAATAATAAGTAGAGAATATTTTCTTTCCTAGTCTGTGAAGACAGCAGCTCTATGTGCCAAAGGGGGGTTATACTTTAGATTATTTTTGCTAATTGAGATACAGTTTATGCACAAAATAAAGGACAATTTCTACTTCCCTCATGTTAAACACTACCTAGCTAATCAGGAACTATTTGATTGAAGAAAAATTGTGCACAGCTTAAACAGAGATGAGAGATTTTGCTGTCATAGCTTTTAGTGTCTCATTTCCAAATCCACTCTGATGCAGAACTATGGAAGAAAAGTCAGATCCATTAACCCTAGAAAATTCTCGAAGAAACCTTAACAGATTTTGCCTCATTGCCTGAATAGCATTTTTACTTTTATAAATAAATATCTAAGAACCCTTTCGTAAAGAATTTTATCCGAGACATCCAAGAAACTGCCCAAGAAAACAAAATGCATCTTCATGCGCTCTATGTTTTTATTTTGCTGTGCATTAGAGTAAAGTAATTTTTAATAAGAAGGAGTCTGACCCTTCAGCTTTATCTCTGAACAGTAATGTGTGTATGTGTTTAATGTTCTCACACAGAACTAGAAATGCTGAGTTACTACGGGACCACCAACCTGGCCAGAGCCAAACATTACAGTTTTTGCCTAGGTACAGCACACTTCTTTTCCTGCAGGTTTCTAGGGATAGTTCTAAGCAAAATCAGCTTTGAAAACAGGTTTAGTGTCTGATGGGGATGGCCCTGCAGGCTGGGAATAAACGAGCTGCAAATCTGGGGAGCGCTCTCGCTTCCCGCGGCGCTCCCGGAACGGAGCGCGGGCGCCGCCCCGAGGACTCCGGGCAGCGCTGCTGCCGCTGCTGCCGCTGCTGCCGCTGCTGCCGCTGCTGCCGCTGCTGCCGCTGCTCCCGCCGTTGCCCCTCCTGCTGCCGC